>APFE030378652.1:80574-105353 GCA_000404065.3 Pinus taeda | reverse complement strand
ACAGGCATTGGGCCAGAGGAGGGGAGGTTAAAAGTTGAACATTCCAAAGGGTAGATGCTGCTGGAATTAGGACTTCCTTGTAGAAGCTTGTGAGGAGACATTACCATCCTTTCTTGTTTCATTTGGAAGTGGGTGAGCTTATCAAAGTAAAGGAAAACTCTTGCTGGACCCTGGGAGGAACTTGCACAACACCAAGGCTCAGGTTGTAATGGTTTCTTTTGTTTCCTATTAATACAAAATAAGTCCATTCTTCTCAACAATTTGTTATTAATGAGTTGTTTCATATACTCCTTGGTCTATATGTTGAATATGTTTTATTTTATGGGATATTCAGGTGCTATGTAATCGTTTGATTGTTAGTGAATGCAGGTTTCAATGTGAAGTAGAGCTCATTCCGGATCGACGAGGTGGACTACTAAACAACAGCGTTGGACTATAGGTAGGATCTAAACACTTTATTTCTTGTATGGTAAATGCATGTTTAGAGAAGGATTGCTCTTAATTGTCTTGTTTGTCACTAGAAAGTCTTAGGCTTCTAGGGAGGTTGGTTTTGTCCGCAAGATTAACTCTTTCCGCATGATAGGAGTTTTGCAACAATTTAGAACCTTTCAAAGAGAATTTCTTTGGGGTAAGGGGGAGGAGAGAAAGAAATGGGCCTTGGTAGCCTGTGATAAGATATGCAAACCTAAAAACCATGGGGGTCTTGTTTTGGATGATCCGGAAGTACTAAGTAAAGTTTTAGGGGCAAAATTATGGTGGTGTTGGATAAAAGATCCAAAGGCTCACTGGGCTAGTATTTGGAAAGAAAAATACGTCAGAACTTGGCAAGATAATGATCAGATAAGGATGAATGGCATCAAAAAAGGCTCCCACATCTGGAATAAGGCCCGGGAGAATAGAGGCTTAGTACAAAAAAATAGCTTCTGGGAAATTAGAGAGGGTGATCTTGCTTTGTTTTGGGAGGTTAAATGGCAACAAGAACCTACACTGTTAAGGGAGGACTTTCTGGACCTCAAGAAAGAAACTGATACTAAAGGGTTACTTAAGGTAAAAGATTTTTGGAATCAAACCAATAGTGAAGGAAAATTGAGAACCTCGAAAAATATAGACTACAGGGATGATAGCCCCTTGAAAGCAAAAGCTGAGGCACTTTTGACAATGTTGGACCAAAGGAAAATTTTAGTTTCAGAGGGGCATGACCAAATTAGATGGGGCAACAATAATCAAGGTACCTTCAATCTTAAGGAGGCAAAGCGCATAATCCTTGAGCTGGACTCCAATGTACCGGACAGGGTTTGGCAGAACCTATGGAGGCATCAAGGATGGATGAAAATCAAACTTTTCATGTGGTTGGTTCATCATAAGAAAATTATGACTTGGGAAAACATTCGGAAGAGGGGTGTTCTGGGACCTTCTAGATGCCAGCTCTATGAAGCCCAAGAGGAAACAATGGAGCACCTTCTCAATAATTACATTTTCACCTCCAGGTTGTGGGATACTTTTGCCACAATTTTCCAATAGACAGACAAGGACAAAGGAAACATTATCAATACCCTAAATAACTGGAGACGAAACTTCTCTGATTATGAATTTCTTCGCTCAGCTTGGGCTTTAACGCCAAGCTTCATAATATGGAATGTATGGAAAGAAAGGAATAACAAAATCTTCAAAAATGGAAAAAGTTCCTCCCAACACATTTTTTTAGCAGACCTTAAGACAACTTAAGGAGACGGTAGGTTCTTTAGTGCGAACTTCCCCAAAGAATCCACCTTCAAAAGATGAAATGTAGATACTTCTTCAGTTGGGTATGCAGGGGCTTATTCCATAGGGCTTGGATAGGAAGGTAATGAAACTGGACAATAAGCAGGATTACTGGCATCCTCCCCCTCAGGGTTTTTTGAAATACAACATTGATGGGACCTCAAAAGGCAACCTGGGTATTGCTGGTTTTGGAGGGGTGTTAAGGGATGAAAATGGTTGCATCCTTTTTATTTTCCATTGCCATTTGGGAAGAGATACTAACAATATGGTCGAATTAATGGCACTTGAGAAATGTTTAGATTCCTGAAGCAGGATAATCTCCAGAATATAATAATTGAAGTTGATTCTGAGTTAATCATTGACTCGGTGAAGAGAATCTACTGTGGCACGGAATCGGAAAAAGTCTCAAAACACTGGAGGTTGCTTTAGGTCTTTCAAAGGATTTGGTTTCACCTCATGTGCTTATGTATCGTGAGTTTTACACATGTGAGAAGGATGGAAAATAAATTGGCAGACATTCTGGCCAATCAAGGGGTGCTCTGCACCAAAAGCAAGGTCAAGTTGAGTTGGTAAGAGATGCCTCAGAATAGATTAAGGGAGCATTGTCTCGATTAGGTGGATAAGGACAGAATGATGTTTCGAAACAGAGCCACAAAGACAGGGTCTAGTTGATTCGGCTTCATTATAAAGTGTCATTTCAGAAGTGAGGTCATATTTGGGATGCAAGTCTCTGTTTGCCTCCCCAACCCAGGTAAGCGCAAACCCAGAAGTCTCTGATGGAAGTTGCTTGGTAGATGATGTTTCTTGGATCGACGGATGGACGGATGGATTTTCATCTTCCATTGGTTCATGCGCCCAAGGAGATGGGATGGTACGAGGGGCCGAAGTCCAGGCTTTCTCGACAGACTTAAAACACCCGCATTACTTTATGTGGTGGCAATACTGCTCTCGGGGAGGTTTCTGATTTTTCGCATGCCCTTCAAGCCGAAAGCGGTATTTTAGAGTTGGGAGCGATTCCACTCACTAAGCAACACGTGGCCAAGGGAGGGGAGAGAATACTGCCCTCCTCGGTGCTTTTGGCTCGTGCAATATGATCCTCAGTCGTTGGATCAAGCGAGGTGAATCCACGGTCAAGAATAAGCGTGCATGTTGGTGGGTCCACGTCGTTTATTGCACGGTAATTCTCCGTGCTTTTAGGTCTTGCGATATTATCCTCTGTCATTGGATCTGGCGAGGAGAATCGACGGTCAAGGAAAAGTATGCAGGACTTGGTGAGGTGTTATCTTCCGTGCTTGTTTCGCTTCAAGGTGGGAACCAGTGGATTTCGAGCGGACTACATGCTCGAGGGTTATCCCCCCATTCGGACCTGAAATCCTTATAGAGTGGTCCCTATTTCCTCATCGAGTCCGATTCTAGTTTTAAAGTGTATGCTTGTTTTCGCCCCGATATGAGCCTCATCCGTCGAATCTCTGTGGGTGGATCGAACGGTCTCGACTTTCGTTTGTATTTCGAGGGTATTGTAGTTTTGTTTGTGGGCCCTTGGCTCAGTTTTTAAGCCTTCAGCTCGGTGCTCTAGGCTTTAAGCGGATAGTTATTTCTTTGGCCCACAAATCCTATGGGACTGTTCTAATTTATGTAATTTGTTTTTCCAATTCAATTAAATAGAAGGTACAACTCTTGCTTTAGCGAAAAAGAATGCTTTACTAGTGCAGAGAAGGCAATAAGACATAACATTATGTCTCTTCCATATTACATTGAAAATGCCCTTTAACACAATAATTTCAATATTAATAATATATTTATTAATAAATTAAAAATATGTCATTAAAAAATATTATTTTGCTACTCATAACATCAATATTTAAAAACATAATAAACATCTATAAAATTATTAAAATAACCAATTTTCATTAAATAAAATTAATAGTTTTAAATTTCAATTCAAATATTAAAAAGTTGTAAAATTTTATTGTGAAATCCATATTCTAAATTGAACATAGACATAATATTTCGTATCATTTTTTAATGGTCATTGCCACATTTAGAAATATGTGAGTGGTTATTATGTTTTTTTAATAAATGTGGAATATAAAAACAAAAAAGAGGAGATATAATTTTATCTTGTAAAATTTTATTGTGAAATCCATATTCTAAATTGAACATAGACATAATGTTTCATATCATTTCTTAATGGTCATTGCCACATTTAGAAATATGTGAGTGGTTATTATGTGGAATATAAAAACAAAAAAGAGGAGACATAATTTTATCTTTTCTTTTTATATCAGTAACAAAATCGAAGTTATATACAAAGTCTTTTAAAATAAAATCTAAATTTGTATAGAAAATCATTAGATATTTCACATAAATAAAGATAAATATAATTATTTATTATAGGGTGAAAATATTAATATTAATTATATATTTATATTTATATATATATCATATATAAAATTAACAATGGTTTCAAAAAATATAAAGAGATGCCAATAAAATTTTCATAATATAGAATGTTTGGAAAGAAAGGAACAACAGAATCTTCAAAATGGAAAAAGTTCCTCCCAACACATTTTTTTAGCAGACCTTAAGACAGTTTAAGGAGACAGTAGGTTCTTTAGTGCGAACTTCCACAAAGAATCCACCTTCAAAAGCTGAAATGCAGATACTTCTTTAGTTGGGTATGCAGGGGCTTATTCCATAGGGCTTGGATAGGAAGGTAATGAAACTGGACAATAAACAGGATTACTGGCATCCTCCCCCTCAGGGTTTTTTTGAAATACAACATTGATGGGACCTCAAAAGGCAACCCGGGTATTGCTGGTTTTGGAGGGGTGTTAAGGGATGAAAATGGTTGCATCCTTTTTATTTTCCATTGCCATTTGGGAAGAGCTACTAACAATATGGTGGAATTAATGGCACTTGAGCAATGTTTAGATTCCTGAAGCAGGATAATCTCCAGAATATAATAATTGAAGTTGATTCTGAGTTAATCATTGACTCGGTGAAGAGAATCTACTGTGGCATGGAACCAGAAAAAGTCTCAAAACGGTGGAGGTTGCTTTAGGTCTTTCAAAGGATTCGGTTTCACCTCATGTGCTTACTTACCATGAGTTTTACTCATGTGAGAAGGATGGAAAATAAATTGGCAGACATTCTGGCCAATCAAGGGGTGCTCTACACCAAAAGCAAGGTCAAGTTGAGTTGGCAAGAGATGCCTCAGAATAGATTAAGGGAGCATTGTCTCGATCAGGTAGATGAGGACAGAATGATGTTTCAAAACAAGGCCACAGAGATGGGGTCTAGTTGATTTGGCTTCATTATAAAGTGTCATTTCAGAAGTGAGGTCATATTTGGGATGCAAGTCTCTGTTTGCCTCCCCAACCCAGGTAAGTGCAAACCCAAAAGTCTCAGATGGAAGTTGCTCGGTAGATGATGTTTCTTGGATGGACGGATGGATTTTCATCTTCCTTTTGTTCATGCGCCCAAGGAGATGGGATGGTGCGAGGGGCCGAAGTCCAGGCTTTCTCGGCAGACTTAAAACACCCGCATTACTTTCTGTGGTGGCAATACTGCTCTCGGGGAGGTTTCTGGATTTTTGCATGCCCTTCAAGCCAGAAGCGGTATTTTAGAGTTGGGAGCGATTCTGCTCACCAAGCAACACGTGGCCAAGGGAGGGGAGAGAATACTGCCCTCTTCGGTTCTTTTGGCTCGTGCGATATGATCCTTAGCCGTTGGATCAAGCGAGGTGAATCCACGGTCAAGAATAAGCGTGCATGTTGGTGGGTCCACGTCGTTTATTGCACGGTAATTCTTCGTGCTTTTAGGTCTTGCGATATTATCCTCCGCCATTGGATCTGGCGAGGAGAATCGACGGTCAAGGAAAAGTATGCAGGACCGGGTGAGGTGTTATCTTCTGTGCTTGTTTCGCTTCAAGGTGGGAATCAGTGGATTTCGAGCGGACTACATGCTCGAGGGTTATCCCCCCATTCGGACCCGAAATCCTTATAGAGTGGTCCCTATTTCCTCATCGGGTCCGATTCTAGTTTTAAAGTGGTATGCTTGTTTTCGCCCCGATATGAGCCTCATCCGTCGAATCTCCGTGGGAGGATCGAACGGTCTCGGCTTTTGTTTGTATTTCGAGGGTATTGTAGTTTTGTTTGTGGGCCCTTGGCTCGGTTTTTAAGCCTTCAACTTGGTGCTCTAGGCTTTAAGCGGATAGTTATTTCTTTGGCCCACAGATCCTATGAGATTGTTCTACTTTATGTAATTTGTTTTTCCAATTCAATTAAATAAAAGGCACGACTCTTGCTTCAGCAAAAAAAGAATACTTTACTAGTGCGGACAAGGCAATAAGACATAACATTATGTCTCTTCCACATTACATTGAAAATGCCCTTTAACACAATAATTTCAATATTAATAATATATTTATTAATAAATTAAAATATATCATTAAAAAATATTATTTTTCTATTCATAACATCAATATTTAAAAACATAATAAACATCTATAAAATTATTAAAATAACCAATTTTCATTAAATAAAATTAATAGTTTTAAATTTCAATTCAAATATTAAAAAGTTGTAAAATTTTATTGTGAAATCCATATTCTAAATTGAACATAGACATAATATTTCATATCATTTTTTAATGGTCATGGCACATTTAGAAATATGTGAGTGGTTATTATGTTTAGAAATATGTGAGTGGTTATTATGTTTTTTTTATAAATGTGGAATATAAAAACAAAAAAGAGGAGACATAATTTTATCTTGTAAAATTTTATTGTGAAATCCATATTCTAAATTGAACATAGACACAATATTTCATATCATTTTTTAATGGTCATTGACACATTTAGAAATATGTGAGTGGTTATTATGTTTTTTTAATAAATGTGGAATATAAAAACAAAAAAGAGGAGACATAATTTTATCTTGTAAAATTCTATTGTGAAATCCATATTCTAAATTGAACATAGACATAATATTTCATATCATTTTTTAATGTGAAATCCATATTCTAAATTGAACATAGACATAATATTTCATATCATTTTTTAATGGTCATGGCCACATTTAGAAATATGTGAGTGGTTATTATGTTTTTTAATAAATGTGGAATATAAAAACAAAAAAGAGGAGACATAATCTTATCTTAGTCTTTTTATATCGGTAACAAAATCGAAGTTATATACAAAGTCTTTTAAAATAAAATCTAAATTTGTATAGAAAATCATTACATATTTCACATAAATAATAAATATAATTATTATTATAGCGGTGAAAAAATATTAATTATAAATTAATCGTAATTATATATATATATATATATATAATAATCAATGGTTTTTAAAAAAAATATAAAGACATTAATTAATAAGAATTTTTAAAATAAAAATAAATGTAAATTGATTACTATAATTAAACAAATAAGTTTTTGATATATTAAATTTATGCTTTGAAAGTGTGAGGCTTGTACTTAAAAAATTTTTTGATCCCTATTCAAAAAATTTGTTAATTAGGACTTTGATGATATCAAAAATTAAAAAATTAATTTTTATAAATATGTGTGTATATTCATAAAAAAAATATTTAATGTTATTATTGGTTTAATAAAATGTAATTAAATTTAATAATTGTGTGTAATATTCAAAGAAAGAATTTTTTTTGTTATTATTGTTTAATAAAAAAATGTAATTAAATTTATTAAGTAGTTTGTATTTTATAAATGATGATTTTTATTATTTTGATTGTTGAAAGTTTGTTTTAGTTAAGTAGTTGATCTTCAATGTTAAAAAGTGAATTCTAAAAAGTAAATTCTTCCAACTCTATTGCCACAATGGTCTTTATTTGCAATTTATGTCTCAAGCTTATATATATATATATATATATATTCTCTTGGTGTCAATTAAGTTAAAGATGAGTACATTTTTTTCTATTCTATGAGTTAAATTTTCATCATAAAATAAGAAGATGCTGGTATTAATGAAATATGATACTAGAGGTAATCAACCATAAATCCCTACCCATTATAGGGATATCTGATTAACATCATATCATTAACCACCACAAACCAAAGGTGGTTTATCCTATGAAGTTATAATTTTCATCATAAAGAAGAAGATGATGAAGCCTGCCCATTATAGGGGTATCCCATTAACATCATATCAATAACCACCACAAGCCAAAGGTGGTTTAAAATGCATGACAACAATACCTAAATATAAAGAAAAGGTTAATGTGTTATCCCTGTGACTAGACTATATAGTCAACTTGCTAAAGCTACCTCCATGTCCAACATTGACATCTAATAATTGAAGATAGAAAGTTGATGCACAGTAGCACAAGTAATAAGTGACTAAGAGTCATTATGTTAACTTCAAGGAATATTTCAATGTTAAGATAGAAAGTTGATGCATGGTAGCCTAACTAACAAGTGATTAAGAGTCGTTATGCTATCTTCAAGAAAGCTTTCAATGTTTAGCTAAAACCCTCCTACCAACTGATATATTCACTAAGCGTGTGAATAATGATTGAAGACCTCTTAATAACTTGAATGTTCTAGAAAAGAAGAAACCATTATTATACACTTGTAAATTCTTTGTTGTGTTTTCTTGAACAATTGGAATGCTTCCAAACATTCTTCTACTACAAATAATTTATTATTATTGATTATACTCCAAAAGTCCCATGGAGTCATTATCCATGATTAAATTATTGACAATATTTAGATGACTTCTATGTGCCTTGAAATTCAGTGACTAGGTGTGGATTCTTTTTATACACAGTTTCAGTTTTAGGTCAAGTTAGGTTCATGAGCAACTGATCAAATACTAGAATAGATCTATAATAAACATGTAAACCTTTATTTATAAATACAAAGAGATAAAAAAAAACCTTGAAAAAAATAAAAATTTGTATCTTAATTGCTTTAATCATTTATAAATCTAGAGTTGACATAAGTAATTTGCAGAGCATTGTGAAAAAGAGAAAACATGAGTTTCAAGACAATGCACACTATAAATTTAAGAAACCATGGATAAGAGGACATAATCATCACTCCCACTTTTATAAACCCTCTTTAATTAAGAAGAAATAAAAACAATGTGAAACGAAATCTTACTACTTGGTACACTTCGCTTTTTCTATGTAGAAGTCCATGATCTCATAAACAACTTCCAAGAATGCAGACTCACTCCATCAAGGAAGAATTGCTTCTTTTTCCTCCTCCACAATGTTCCCAATCACTGATGGCTTCTTAAGGGGCTCTTGTTTTGGGTAGAAGATGTTGACTATGCTAACTATCTCTTAAACCTTGTTCCAACTAGAGCTATTAGTCATGCGACAAGCCTACACATCACGCCCGATCGGGTCTCAACAACCTGAAGTTCCTTTTTCACCCGGTTAAGATATTATTGGTATCACACTATGACCTATTGGTTTTGGTCGAGCCTTGCGGATACGATTTAGGATGCGAGTCAATGTTCTAGTTGGTTCTACAGTTTGACATTTGATTTTCTTGCGTACAGAAGCGAGTGATTCTTTATTCACAGAATTGGCCAACTTGAGTCTCTACACATCATACAAGCAATCTCATATGGAGTAAGACCTATTGATGCATCCTTAAAATTAAAATCACACATAATGAGTTAATGGGTATAATCACTATTATTTTTTCATAAACATTTGCCAACTCACTACTTTGGCCCCATTGAGAAAAATAAGTCATAAACATTTGGAAGCTCACTACTTTGGTCCCCTATTGATATCAACATTTACAGTGCAAATAACCCCATTGACCTATTGAGAAATATAGGTACAACCCTAATCATAAACATTTGACAACGCACTAATTTTTCCCCCCATTGATATCAACTGGTACAACCCAAATAACATTGTTATTCGTATAACATAAAGCCTATTATAATTCTTCAATAAAAGTCTACCCCGAGGCCATGCCTCAAGATTGTTCATAAATAGAATGCCAAATATTGATCCTAAAAGACCTACAAACTAGTGCCCATCTATGCGCTTCGTGGTATTGCTACATTAAATCAATATATTACTACCACCTATACTTCATAATTCACAGAAGATAATTGAAGGACTAAAATTGAGGACCTACTACACGACTAAATATGAAAATCTACTACCTTTATTTCCTCGGTCAGTTTTCTATCCTTTCTGATTTTATAATTTGCAAACTTCTCACAATTGTTCCTGAAAAGACCTGCCAGTTTGAGCAGCACTTCTTTGTATGCGGTCTTGTCAGGCCACTGCAACCACACCATACAACATTGAATCATCTCCAAGGCTTACAATATTAAGAACGAAAATGGCACCACAACATACAAAAGCGAATCAATCTCGAGGGCTCTTAATATTAGGAACAAAAATGGTGGGCTGACAGCTTACTGTATTTTTTGGATGAAGAATCTAAGAAGGAATGTCATTAATAGCATATGGGATTTCAAGTTCAAATACATCGGTTTTTGAGTACTTGGAATTCAAAAGGGAGTCATCATGAATGGCATCAATGATATTTCTCGTGTACTGCAATTTTATTCTTCGCCCCACACCATAGCTGCAAGCACAAGCAACCCATTATCCACTACAAAATCTTACCTACTTTACCAACCTACTATTTTATGAAAAAAGTGGAGGAAATGAAGGATAAGTAAGTGTACCTACTGCTAGACCAACCGATGTTGATGAGCCAACCTGTTGCGACATGCTTCTACATTTTCTCAGGTAGCATGGTTGCATACCTTGTAAGATGTAGCATAATGACTGCAGCGCCGAAACAAGCAAAAAACCCCACATCAAAAGGGGGTGGCATCACTTTGTAGGATGTAGCATAGTGAGTGAACCTCACATCAAAGGGGGGTGGCATCACTACTTTTCAATATTTGTTTCTCCATTGTGATATTTATTGGTGTTGTCATCATAATACATCATTTAAAGGTATCAAATTTGTAGTGGTGTAAAGGGTTGATTCTTATCTATAATCTATGAAATATATAATTTTAACACGTATATAATAGGAATTAATCATTAACAATTTCGATAAGTTTCAGACATCGTCGTTCTTTCTTTATCAATTTCGAATAATTTCATGCAATTCCATGTAAGTTTTTTTTAATAATGTGAATGTTTTTTTGTCAACGTGAACATAAAGATGCGCACTTGTGAGAAAAAATTATGGCTACACTGTCAGTATTATGCATATATATCATACCAAATTCACTCAAGACTTATAATGGGGCCCAATTGTTATCATGAGTCTTGTTGTACAACAAATATGAGGATGTCATAAGTGTGACTTTAATTTTATTGGGTGTTTTAACATCATCTTAGTTTCATCGACTGACAAGCCATTATTGCCAAAAATATCGTTTGGTAAACAAAAACATGGAATTAGTCGTAACTTAAACATTTTATGAATTTGTTCTTTTGTGGTTGCTCAAAATAACAGGGAGAAAAAACAAAACATTCTATCAATTTGTTTTTTTTTTGCAACTCAAAATAATAAGAAGAGAAATAGACATATTTTACCTAAACTCTAGACAAAATTATTTTGGAATTCATGGAATTGTAAGCGATCATTAAAATTGCAAAATCAATGAAATGAATATAGTTTGAGCAATTATGTTATGGAGCATTATCCTTCCCACACAAGTCCAATACCCACAAAGATATGTTGAACTATTAAATGAGGATATTGTTGTAAGTTTTCCGAAGATAGGTATTTCATGGAAAGAAAAAAAATGTAATAGAGGTATTTGAGGGTGCTGAATTCATTTATGTGTTAAAAACAACAATTTGAACAACCTAAAATTGCAATTTCAATAAAGATTTTATTGTTGGATTCTAGTGATGGATTTCTTTGATAAATCATATCAACTTATCATTAAAAAAACAATGAAATTGGATATAAAATCCCTACTTTTACTTGTGTATAAATCCCTAAAAAAAAAAAAAAAAAAACTTTGTTTTCAAATTAGTACATGAAAAAATGAATAAAACAAATGTTGAAGCAAAAGACAACATTAGCCCTCCCATGAAACCAAAAAAAGACCTAAGAATAAGTTTGAGACTATCAACTAAGTCATAATAAATGCAATAATAAGAAAATTGTAGTGTAATAGAAGTATCCTCCACTAATAAGGTATGTCCATAATGAGGAAACTCCTTGCAAAATTGAGATACCAAGTTGCCAAAACAATATCAAGTTGGGTTCAAAATTACATTATGTAATCCTTGCTAAAATGAGGACTTACAATATGCTTCATTGCAAAAACCTACATATTGAAATACTTGAAGAACTTATGTACATTAAAACATAAGAGAACAATGCTCACAATGAATGGCCCAAAAAAGCAACAACAACTAAGCTATGTGGCTTACCATCAAGGCCATAAAAACCATGCTAAGTGTGATGAATTCATGAATGTGATTGCAAAATCATCAATAATTTACAAGGTGATATCTTTTGGGGACAATAGAGATTGAACAATATGGGTATATAATATGTGAAATTCACTCATCACTTGCACTTGAGCCTGAATGTTAGTACAAGTATTGATGCACAACAAACATCAATGTGTCATAGGTGTGAGTTGAACATTCTTGGGGGCCTTAACACCGTGTTCTTTCATCAACCTAGTGCATCATCATTTAAATGTGTTTTTGGTGAATAAAGTTATTGAATTTGATCAACTTAGTATAAAAAAGAGCAATAAAATTGGATTTACAATCACTTGATTTTACTTATGTATGAGGTCCATAAGAACCAAAAATGTCTTCAAACCAATACATAAATAAAACATATGAAACAATTGTTGAAGTAAAAGAAAACATTAGTCCCATGTTAAACCAAAAAAATAGGCGAGCACGAAGTATAATTTTTCATATATAGTTAAACAAGAGATAATTAATGCAACAATAAAAAAAATCATATTGTGTTAGAAGGATCTTCCAAGGTATGTGCATAATAAGAAACCCCTTTACAAAACCAAGATACCAACTTACCAATATAATGATAAGGATTTAAAAATACATTATCCAAATATGCTACCAAAACAAATACCAACAATTATATGTTTTATTTGAAACACACAATTTAGAAATACTTATGAACTAATATATATTGAAGGATAAGAGACCATTAATAATTATGAATACCCAAAAAAGTAACAATAACTACTATAGCTTACCATCAATCCCTTAATAACTATCCTCAAAGTAATGAATTCATGAAAAAATAACTTATGAAAGCAATGAAAAAACCATCCAAGCTAGAATCTTATGGAGAGACCTCTCTCTAAACATTGAACACTTAATGTATGAGTTCAGTGTTGAATTCATCAACTTCTTGAATTAACCATTTTTTTTGTAAATTAATACTTTGTATTGTCAAAAAACCATGATTACATAGTTTTGCTAGATTGCACCTTGAGGATTTTAGTCCTCCTCAAAGCATTACTCATGACATTAGCAGGTCTGCATTTTACACCCCTAGTTATAAAATTCACAAAACATAGCACTACACCATAACCAACACATAGACTAATGTAAACCAAATACATCATAAAGTCAAGAGCCCTTCTAACTGGGCAGAACCAAAACAAAGAGGACATAAAACTGCAAAGCCGACCAACATGAACTTTAATCATTGTCTGAAGATGAAATCATCATTGGTACCCTCACTCTTGAACCTGGGGGATATGACAAATCCCCACTATAAAATGTTTTCCTCCACATTAGCAAGTCGAGAATCAATCATGTCGAAGCAAAGGTGTCGATCCATTAGCATCCTTTTTACGTCCTCTAGAGTGGCAAAGATGTTATACCACTCCACTTGCTTATATTTTAGGACCGAACTCAACAATGTCTTCATTTGCAAGTATAAGGCCATTGAGTTCAGGTATTGCTTCTTCCTGCCCCTGGTGTGCCCAGGGTCAAGAACCCAAGTCAACATATCCTCCAAGATTTCTGAATCTGAGTGAGATTGTCTCTCCACCCCAACTTGAGTCTTTAATTTTCGTATCTCCTTCCTTGTTTCCAGGGAAACTGCATTGAAGTAAGTGGCATCCAAGTCATGAGTGAAAAGCCTCACTCCTCTCTGCCCATGTGGACCATTCCCCCCCGCCTACAATGCATTTGTTGTCTCAATGGCATGACTGGGACTGGGAGGGAACACCTAGAAAAAATACTATAAATACCTATGTATTTGAAAAAATAAGAGATAAAGCCAAACATGTCCACCACAAAACCACAGCTCCAACCCACTAAAACATCCCCAAAGCTCATAACACAAACATTAGACTTGAATGAAGCACTTGAGTGTTGGACAAAGATCACGACAACCTTTGTTGTGGACTCATTCCCCAACACCATTAAATAAATACTCATACTCACACATAATAGAATACCCTGGAAACATAAGACTCTCAGACACCCAATAAAACCAACCCACCGAAGCCTTTCATCTCACTCTATACAATTCACATGATGGCATACACCATTATTAACACAAGTTATAGCCAACGACCCATACATTACCAATTGAAAGCAACCCTGAAACACAAGGACACGAATTGGTTGCCAAGCCTCCCCAACATCAACCAAAAGACTGAAACAAAGCCTCACAACCTAAAGAAATTTGACCTATCACCTCAAGCCCTACCAAAAAACTAAAAATAAAACTAGTTGCCAGAAAAAGAATGTAATTGAAGTAAGTTTCAATACAGGGAGTTGTGAATGACACCCACACTAGACCACCATACTCCAAGGTTCCAAGCATCCAAACATAGAGCATGACTCCAAGGAAACTCCACTGCTGCCACCAACACCTTTGTGGGCCAGTGAACTCAGTCTTCATTGTTTCAATCACAGGCCTGAGCCCAAACAAAAAACTCCTTACACTACCATGTGGAACAGAAGACATTCACACAGAGGTCAAAGACTTACCCTTGTCTCCACTGAAACCCTCATCTCTACTGAAACCACCGTGAGCGTCTTCTTGAAACCTTAACTGAGTTGGGTTTATAATGATAATTGTCATCTAGGGTTTGCCTACAATTGCATGTAGAGGTTAGTTGTGCCCCTCTTCATTAATGCACATCACATCTAAAAATAACAGGCACAACCTCCAAGATTTTCAATAGATTTTTAGAAATGGAGCGAGGCGCACTGAACCCTAAAGCCGCCGCCGCCTCTGTGCCCTCGGCCTCTGTTCGGCCTCAGCTCTCTGCCGCTGAAGGGGAAAAGCCATTCCAGATCTGGAGGTCGGAGCATTCCTCATCACTTTTGAAACAGGTTTTGTGCAGAAATCCGGAGCCGGTGCCGAACCCAGACTACGAAGCTGTCGCCGCCGCCGTTGCCTCCTTATCCTTGCCCGCTGCTTGGCCCCTGAGCGAACTTGCGGTTGAAAGAAGGGCTCGATTCAGGATCTACAGGAGCGAACCTGAGTTGATGCTCCAAGCGGAGGTTGAGCCAAAGGAAGGGGCGATCCTCCATGCGTTAAGCGCAGGCACGAATAGCCAGGGCAGTTCTGGTCCCTCCACTGATAAGGGGCCTCTCTTCAGATCAGATACCCTTCCCTTTGCAGCGAACCCGAGCTGGAGCTACAGACGCCTTAGGCAGAAGATTTCTTCTCTCCCGCTGCCTCCTTGGCGTAAAGAGTTGGGAAACTTAAAAGATTCTAGCCCCGTGCTGCTCCAGAACTCTTCTGAAAATTCCTCTGCTCCTTTTCAGGTTCAAATCGCACAAATTCTTGGCAAGACCATTCTGCAATGGGTAAACCCTACAGATCTTGTGCAGAACCTCAAAGCAAATTTGGAGCACAGACTTGGGATTCCCTCAGCCCTACAGAGGCTTATTTTCCAAGGTAAACAGCTCGATGATCAGCTTCCTCTCTCTTTTTACAGCATAAAAAACAACAGCTCTTTAGTGTTTTCCTTTCGCTTGAGAGGTGGAGCTGTAGGTCAATCTTCTTCTGCTCCTCCATTCTCCTACAAAGCTGCAGTCCGCTCTGAGATACCAGCATCACCTGAACCTCCCAAACCCAAGCCTTTTTTGGTTGACAAGTTGGAGGAAGTTCCCTCTGTTGAGATCTCCTACTCTGACCTTGCAGACAACACCCAAAAATTTGCTGAAAGGGCCATCATATGCAGATTCAACGGGCTCTGGCCACGCTCAAAGGATCTTTATGACTAGATCAAAGACAACTGGACTCATCGCTGCAAGGTTTATTTCTGTGTAAAGGGATACTTCATAGTGCTATTCAATCACACCGAGCACTACGAAAAGGCCTTAGAAGAAGGCCCTTGGTTCATGGGTACAGCAGGCCTCTTCTTAACTCCATGGTTCCCAGACTTCGACCCAGCTTCAGCAGTCATCACTAAAGCCCCTGTCTGGATCAGACTTCCTAATCTCCCAATACACCTGTGGCGCACAGAAGTATACAGGCAAATAGGCAACACCTTGGGCTGCTTCTTAATGGGAGACTACGCGAGGGAACATCAAGGGCTCTGTACATATGCTAGAGTATGTGTGGAGCTAGATTTAAGAAAGGGACTGCCAGAGCAAATTAATCTCAAGATCAATGACTCTGTTTGGACCCAGATTCTAGACTACGAAAACACTGCCTTCCGATGCCGCCATTGTCACCTAACATTGCACCTGTAGAACTCCTGCCCTTTGCTGGCAGCAAAAATGAAAAAGGGCTTCTTTGCAAAAACCAAGCCCAAGCGATGGGCTCCCTGTCCTTCGCCGCCAGCCGGAAGCTCTAGCTCCCCAAGTTCGGAGGATGAGGAAAGCGATCCAGAACCGGACCAGGCGCCTCAGCCGATGGATCCGCCTACGAATTCGAAGGGACCCTCCCATGTTACAGCAATCTCCCAGAAACGCGCCCATGAGACTTCCTCCTCTGAATCAGAAAAGGAGTGCCCGAAGATCGAGAATTCCAGCCTTCAAGTTGTTTTAGCTCATTCTCCCCAGGATGGCTGGACAAAAGTCAACAAAAAGAAAGGGAAAAAACTCTGTGTTGTAGCTTCTGCCCCTGTGGGGTAAAAGCCTGTTAGTCTGTCCTTGCTCTCGAGTTATTTGTTGTAACTGTGAGTTTGCTTCTTTCTTCCGGGACCGAGGTTGATGGATCCATCATTTCCGGTCTAACGGTCTCTTGCTTCTCATGATTGTACTATATTTTTCTTTTACTTAATAGATTTAGTCTTTATCGAGAAAAAAAAAACAGGTACAACCTCCAAAATCTCCTCTTTAAATGCATTGACACCTCAGAAAATTGCCTAAATTTAAAGGAAGAATTTGATTAATTTTGCAAAAGTGTTCTTATTTAAAAAAACATTAATTAATAATATATATTTTATATATTATATATATTATATATATTTTAAATTAATAAAACTAAATTAAAATTATGACCAGTCGACCTAGTAAATTAATATAAACTCACATACAACCAGCTAAAAATAAAGAAGGTTTTTTTGTCACTGCAAAGTAGAGAAACATAAATCATTAAGTATATCAATTATGTTGCATATGAAACACCATGTAAATTTGAAAATCATTAATATTATAAGTAAAATGATATAAGAAGAACAACCAACCCAAAGTTATAATGACTAATATTGGACATTTAAAAAAAATACAAATGTTGTAAAATATAATAAGGGAGAATAGTGGAGAACTAGTGGGTGAATCAACTACATAAGGCAATGTCCATAAAAGGCAAGGGAGTATCAAACAAAAACATGGGGTGTAAAAGGGAAGGCAATTCCAAATTTTGAAAAGAAAATCAAAGACTTAACAACCATTGGAAACCCATGTGGAGAAAGGGCTTTAGGTCCCACTAGTGGAGAAGAGCTATGTGGAATTTAGGTTGTCAAATGGCATTTGTACGCATCTTTTATCCTTTGCAAAACAAGGGGATGGGAATATACTTTGCTATTCATGGATCTTGACTTTTCCACATTTGGAAGGGCAAATGCCACCTAGCATGGCTCGGCTTATTGTAGCTTCTTAGTACGGTAGGTACCCTTATTTCACTTGTCCTTGATATATATGGGTACCGAGTGTACATGTGATATAAGATGCTTATTGTTTTTACCTTGCATACTATTATAACAATCTTGGATGGGGCTAGGGCTACTCTTAATAATGTATCAATTACAAATGTAACTTGTTCTATTAGTTTATAGGTCTAAGTGTGGTTATGTATCAATTATAAATGTAACTTGTTTTATTAGTTTATATGTCTAAGTGTGGTTATGTATCAATTATATTTGATGGTGTTAGAGGTATTCTTAATAATGTGTCAATTATCAATGTAATTTGTTTTATTAATTATAGGTTTATGTGTTGTTATGTATCACTTATATATGTAACTTGTTTTATTAGTTTATAGGTTTAAGTGTTGTTATATCATATACTATTATTATTACTATGGATCGGTTATTTTTAATAATATATATTTTTTAATATGGTGAATTTGTAATTTGTTGAAATAATTTTAACGAGACTCAAAATCAAATTTAGTTGTCATTATAATACTAATTTATGATTTTGCAAGAGCACAAAGTTTACTAGTTATAATGGGCCAAAGATGTCTCCCCCAAGATTCCAAATATGGTGGAGTGGATAACATCTCATTGTGCTGACCACATGGTCACCCCACGATAAAACTTTTAATAATATGTTAATTACAAGTGTAACTTGTTTCATTAGGTGATATGCCTAATTTTTCTAGGTTATGATGTTGATTAGATTTAATAATTTTTGGGGGGTTTATAAAGATAGTTTTGATAAATGAGTTTTCGAGTTAGAAGAGGTATTATGAATGTGACGAATTTGTTTCAAAACTAAAATCGATGTCTCTAAGCAATCAATAAAAATAAGGTATTTGACGTCAACTATAACCAGTATAGAACCATCTTAATCTTGGATCTACCAAGTGCGAAAGGGATCAAATTTTTGTTCACTCTAAAAAAATATTTACACTTCAAGAAATTTAATCCCTCTTGAGACTTGATAGATCCAAATTTGAAATCAAACTAAATTGATTTAATTATTATTAATTATAATTATAATTAATTATTTATTTTATTTTATGTAAAGTCAAATATTTATGTTGACATAATAAGACATGATTACATCTCTATTGAAATATTTTTTAACACAACAATTTCAATATTAATAATAAATTATTAATAAATTAAAATTATCATTAAAAAAATATATTAATTTTCTATTCATAACATCAATATTTAAAAACATAATAATCATCTATAAAATTATTAAAATAACCCATTTTCATTAAATAAAGTCAACGGTTTTAAATTGCAATTCAAACATTAAAGAGTTGTAAAATTCTATTGTCAAATCCATATTCTAAATTTAACATAGACATGATATTTCATATCATTTTTTTAAGATCATTGCAACATTTAGAAATATGTGAGTGGTTATTATGTTTTTTTTTTTTTAATTGGCTGCGGACCAAAAAAAGATGAGACATAATTTTATGTTGTCTTTCTATATGGGTAACAAAATCTAGGTTATATGCAAAGTCTTTTAAAATAAAATCTAAATTTGTACATAAGATTATTAGATATTTCATATAAATAAAGATAAATATAATAATAATTATTTTATAGCCGTGAAAATAATTTATATATTATATATATTATTATAATAAATAATTGTTTTAAAAATATAAAGACATCTAATAAGAATTTTAAATAGAAAAAATGGTAAATTGATTTTTATAATTAAGCAAATAATATTTTGATATATTAAATTCATATTTTGAAGTGTGAGGTTTGTATTTAGAGAAATTTGATCCCTATCAAATTTTGTTAAATTATGACTTAAGATTACTTGATATATTCAAAACTAAAAATTAATCTTTATAAATATTGTGTGTATATGCAAAAAAATATTTTATGTTATTATTGCTTATAAAAAATGTAATTAAATTTATTAAGTTGTGTGTTATTCCAAAGAATATTTTTTGTCATTATTGTTTAATAAAAAAATATAGTTAAATTTATTAAGTTGTTTGAATTCTTTTTTTTTTACAAAGAAAAAAGAGAACTTTTTATAAACAAGATAAAAGGTTACATTGTATATGCCTGAGCATTCAGTGTGCTATATGATAAGATCATAGAGCTACTGAAGAAAAGTGACTGCCTTTTATGTTCAACAAAAAACTAGAAGATGAACCCTCTGAAAGCGTGAGCCTCATTATACAGCTCACGTTTCCAGCAAAAAGTCACTAAAAACAGCGCATATAAACGATTTCCATAAAGAGGTCCCAGTCACGCATCTATTTCCCGGGTCTCCTCATAGAGAAAAACAACCCAAACAAGAAATAGATACAAAGTAAAACTATTAAAAACAATTTTCCATAAACAGCTATAGTCCAATAAGATACAAACGACTGTGAACAATCTAACAGGAAAAAACAAAAAACTAAGTATGAGGAGGCTGATCCAACACACGGATCTGTCCATAGACTTCCTTTGCTACTCTCCAGATGCCCAAATCCTGCTGCATACCTTCCTTAGAAAGCTTGTCTGCTGTTGCATTGTGTTCCCTGTATATATGGCATAGTGAAAACACATTAAATGAAAGCTTTAAGTTCTGAATTTCTTCTAATAAAGTTCTCAGCATATAATTTTGATATCTACTTTGACCATTAACCCATTTTATAACATTTAAAGAATCCCCAAAAATCTGAACTGTGAAGATGTTCATGTGTATGAGCCAGCAAAGAAGCAGCTTTAAGGCAGACATTTATGCAAAGTTATTTGATCCATTGCCTAGACCCACTGAAGCTTTTAAAATCTGATTCTCATTTAGATGAATAATCAGCCCTGCTCTTGCTTTATTATTCTGAGAAGCCCTATCAAAGTAGCCCCATGGGACACCTTCTTTGATTTGTTCTTCCCTTATCTGTCTGGGGTTCCGTTCCTCCTCAGATTCAGGAATATTTGAGAAAATAGAAGTACATTGTAACGCAATTGACTCAGCAGGGGTTTCCTTGTCCAAAAATATGCAACTGTTCCTTGCAATCTAGACCCCCCAACAGATGATGGGGGGTAGATTCTACAAGTTCCCCCCTGGATACTATCGCCACCATTTGTCCCAAACATCAGGAAAATTTTCCCCTTCCCAGACTACCTGTTTTTGGGTGAGTTTCCCAACCTCCACCCACACTTTTTTAACAATTGGGCAATCTAAAAACAAATGTCTTATTGTTTTATAATCCGATCTGCACAGGGGACATCTCCCTGGTCCTTGCCAAGTTGTTTGAATTCCATAAATGATGATTTTTATTATTTTAATTGTTGAAAGTATGTTTTAGTTAAGTAGTTGATCTTCAACGTTAAAAAGTGAATTCTAAAAAGTAAATTCTTACCAACTCTATTGCCACAATGGTTCCTTATTTGCATTTATGTCCTAGGCTTATAAACATAATACATCATATATATTTATATATATATATATATATACGTTCTTTGGTGTCAATCAAGTTAAAGATAAGTACATTTTTTTTCTATTTCTCTAGAAAGTTAAATTTTCATCATAAAAGAAGAAGATGATGGTATTAATTAAATATGATACTAGAGGTAATCAACCATAAATACCTACCCATTATAGGGATATCCCATTAACATCATATCAATAACCACCACAAACCAAAGGTGGTTTATCCTATGAAGTTATAATTTTCATTATAAAGAAGAAGATGACGGACCCTACCCATTATAGGGGTATTCCATTAACATCATATCAATAACCACCACAAACCAAAGCTGGTTTAAAATGCATGACAACAATAGCTAAATATAAAGAAAAGGTTCATGTGTTATCCCTGTGACTAGACTATATAGTCAACTTGCTAAAGCTACCTTTATGTCCAACATTGTCATATAATAATTGAAGATAGAAAGTTGATGCACAGTAGCAAAACTAACAAGTGACTAAGAGTCATTATGTTAAAATCAAGGAATCTTTCAAAGTTAATATAGAAAGTTGATGCATGGTAGCCTAACTAACAAGTGACTAAGAGTCGTTATGCTATCTTCAAGAAAACTTTCAATGTTTAGCTAAAACCCTCCTACCAACTAATATATTCACTAAGTGTGTGAATAATGAGTGATGACCTGTTAATAACTTGAATGTTCTAGAAAAGAAGAAACCATTATTAGTACACTTGTAAATTCTTTGTTGTGTTTTCTTAAACAATTGGAATGCTTCTAGACATTCTTCTACTACAAATAATTTATTATTATTGATTATACTCCAAAAGTCCTATGGAGTCATTATCCATGACTAAATTATTTAAAATATTTAGATGACTTATATATTCCTTGAATTTCTAGTGACTAGGTGCGGATTCTTTTTATACACAATTTTAGTTTTAGGTCAAGTTAGGTTCATGAGAAACTGATCAAATACTAGAATAGATCTATATTAATCATGTAAACCTTTATTTATGTGTACAAAGAGATAAAAATAAGCCTTGAAAAAATTCAAAATTTGCATCTTAATTGCTTTGATCATTTATAAATCTAGGGTTGATATAAATAATTCGCAGAGCATTGTGAAAAAGAGAAACCACGAGTTTCAAGACAATACACACTATAAATTTAAGAAACCATGGACAAGAGGACATAATCATCACTGCCACTTTAATAAACCCTCTTTAATTAAGAATAAATAAAAACTGTGCGAAACGAAATCTTACTACTTGGTATACTTCACATTTTTCTATGTAGAAGTCGATGACTCATAAAAAACTGTCGGAAATAATACTGAGAGAGGGGTGAATCAGTGTTATCAGATCAATAATTTTTCATTTCCCAAACAAATTTATATACACTACTTCTGTGAAGTGAACTAGCGTGTACACGCTATTGTGTTTAGAGAAACCAACGTATACCCATAGAACTTATGATTTAATCAATTTATCATTTGTTGATCTTGTAGGTTTTAATCCTGTACAAAAATTATTTGCATACAAATTCTAAAACACAAAAAATAAACAATGCGAGAGCATAACACATAAAACACATATAAACAAATATTTTCCCCTGGATCCCAAAACCGGGACTACCAACTTGATTTTTCATTATGTTCCTTTCAATGTTACAATACGTATTTATACCTGTCGAAGCATCCAATACCATGGACCGAAAACCATCGCGTCCAAAACCATGTGCGAAAAACATTCACAAAACCATAGGTAGGTCCGCCCAACCTAATATAGGGTCTAAAAAACAAAATTTTCTGAGGCGCTACCCCAGAACCCATAAAGGGGGGTTACTTGCATCCCTCAAACCCCCTGTGAACCCCCCCCCCCCCTGCGGCTAGGCAATCGACAAAATGAAGGGGGCTTCGCCCCCTTTCTAACCCCTCGGTTAACTACGTAGGCTAGTTGTGGAAAGAATATAACACCAACCCAACATTATCCCACATGTTATTTTCTTTCCACAGGGGGCCACAAGAGAGCTTAGTCATTTATCCAGCCCTACAATGCCCATTGTTTTTCTACACCAAGAGAACTTCTCAGCGCTCACAAATTTTGTCAATTCATCTGCAGTATTCTTCAAAGTGTCCACCTTTACCAGCAACACCTTTTTGTCTTCTATCATATCGCTCACAAAGTGATACTGAACATCAATGTGCTTTGTCTTTGAATGATAAGCAGGGTTCTTTGCCAAGAAAATTGCACTTTGGCTGTCACAGTCTATCCTTATAGCTCCCTGTATTAACCCCATACTTGAACACAATCTTTGCAACCAAACTGCTTCCTTGCTTGCATGAGTGGATGCCATGTATTTTGCCTCTATAATTGATAGTGCCACTACAGATTGTTTCTTACTCATCCAACTGACTGCACCTCCAAATAGGTTAAACACATACCCACTTGTAGATCTTCTCTGATCCAGATCTCCAGTCCAGTTTGCATAAACAAAGCCATGAATATCCAACACTTTGTCCAATCCTGGTCTTCCTTGGTAGCACAAACCATAATCACCAGTGCCACGCAAATACCTGAAAACCCACTTCACTGTTGTCTAGTGCTCCTTCCTTGGTTTTGACATAAACTTGCTCAATACTCCCATTGCATGTGCAATGTCTGGTCTAGTATAGACCATTGCATACATGAGGCTACCGACTGCACTTGCATATGGAACACGGGACATGTCCTCTTCCTCTTCTTGTGTCTTGGGACATTGTTCAACTCATAACCTCACACCTACAAGAATAGGAACCTTCACCAATTTACTATCTTGCATATTAAACCTCTGTAGTATTGTCCCGACATACTTCCTCTGGTTTAACCAGAGCTTCTTCTTTTCTCGGTCTCTTTTAATTTCCATGCCCAAAATATAGTTTGCAGTACCAAGATCTTTCATGTCAAATTTGGAGGACAATCGGGTCTTCAAATCCTGGATAATTTCTTTGTCATTTCCTACCAGCAACATATCATCCACATACAAGACTAGATAAATAACATGGTCACCAAGTAATTTAAAATACACACAGTGATCTGCTTTGCTTCTGGTGAAGCCAAGTCCGCATATAAATGTATCAAATTTCTGATACCACATCCTTGGTGACTGTGTTAACCCATACAGAGACTTCTTTAACTTAGATACTAGTTCTTTCTTACCCTTCACCACAAAGCCTTCAGGTTGCTTCATGTAGATTTCCTCTTCCAGATCCCCGTGAAGAAATGATGTCTTCACATCCATCTGTTCTACCTCAAAATCAAAAGAAGCAGCAACGGATAAAAGTAATATAACATAAGTTACCTTGGCAACAAGAGAAAAAATATCACCAAAATCAACTTTGGGAACCTGGGAATAACCTTTTGCTGCCAACCGAGCTTTGTATTTCTCCACCTTTCCTTCTGCATTTGTCTTCTTCTTGAACACCCATTTGCTGCTAATGGGTTTCCTTCCAGCCGACAACTCCACC
>APFE030378652.1:37494-79379 GCA_000404065.3 Pinus taeda | reverse complement strand
ACCATACCTTTACCATGAAGTATTCAAAGGCCCTTCTCTCTAATATGTCCAAGCCTTTGATGCCACAACATGGTCTTCTCTCCAGAGACCACTAGATTTTCTGCTCCACTTTCAGGAACCAGAAAACTGTTGCACCCATCAATAACAGTGCTACCTTGCAGCTTGTACAGAGTTCCAATCCGAACTCCCTACATCAATACCAGTCCTCCCCAAACCATCTTGTAGGTCTCCTTCTTGAACACTGTTTTTACACCTGCATCATCCAACTTGCTTACAGAAATAAGATTTCTGGCCAATGCAGGAATATGCAGAACACCCGGAAGGGTTCTAACCCTTCCACCTTGCATCTTCAACTTTACTTTTCCGCGACCAATGATTCTAGCCTTCCTATCATCTCCTAAGAAGACATCACCACCATCGTATTTCTCATACTCGTAGAACCACTCGCTATGGGGAGTGAAGTGAAAGGATGCACCTGAGTCAATTAACCATGCCTCATGATCTACATGTGTACTTGAAGAAGCTAAGTACACATCCCCACCTTCATCTGAGGTGGTTTTCGCCTCTGAAGGAGCATCATCAGATCCCTTTCCTTTATCCGGAGCTTTATATTTACAGTCCCTTTTATAGTGCCCTTCCTTTCTGCATTTCTAGCAAACCACCTTTACAAGTTTTCCTGGAGATTTATATCTCCCTCTAGATTTAGATCTCCCACCCGATGACTTATTTTTATTTCTGTTCTGGGACCATCCTCGTATAGACAAGGCATCACAATTTTAGCTCTCCATATTTTTCCATCTCATCTCCTCCGTCAGCAAGGATGAGACTATTTCACCAAACTGCAAGGCAGTTGTATTGCTACCTATTGCAATAAACAGACTATCCCACGAATATGGTAGAGAACATAACAAACTCATGCACTTATCTTCATCTGAAATTTTAATATCAACAGATAATAACTGGTTTACCACAGTATTAAATGCATTCATATGCTCTGTCATCGAGTCTCCATCTTTCATCCTCAGGTTATACAAATTTTTTCTGTAGGAATAGTTTATTTACCAGAGACTTAGATTGGTACAAAGTCCCTAACTTGTCCCACAAAGCCTTCACCGTAACTTCCCCTGATACATTCAGCAATACTAAATCTGAGACACACAATCGTATTGTGCCCTTTGCCTTCCAATCCAACTTCTTCCATTCTTCATCAGACACTTTTGTTGGTTTAGTAACCGGATCTACCACGATCCACTGATCTTTATCCACCAACAAATCCTCCATCTTGAGTTTCCACAACTCAAAACTCTGACCATTAAATTTCTCGATCTCTATCTTTCCACTGCTCGCCATCTTCTTTGACCACTAGAATCGATCTCGCAGATCTCCCACTGAACAGGGTCTACCACAGGCCCGAGCGAAAGCCCTCAGCAACAAAGGCATTCCCTTGAAGCCAAAACAACTCCAATACCAAATGTAGGTTTTAACCTTGTACAGAAATTCCCTGCTTACGAATTCGAAAACACAGAAAATAAACAATGCAAGAGAATAACACATAAAACACATATACATAGAGATTTTCCCATGGATCCCAAAACTGGGAATGCTAGCTTCATTTTTGATTATGTTCCTTTCAATGTTACAATACATATTTATACATGCCGAAGCATCCAATACCATGGACCGAAAACCATCACGTCCAAAACCATGTGCGAAACACATGCACAAAACCATAGGTAGGTATGACCAACCTAATATAGGGTCCAAAAAATAAAATTTTCCGGGGTGCTGCCCCGAACCCCATAAAGGGGGGTTACCTGCACCCCTCAAACCCTCTGTGACCCCCCCCGTTACTCAATCAACGCAACGAAGGGGGGGCTCCACCCCCCTTCTAACCCCCTGGTTAACTACGTGGGCTAGTCATGGAAAGAATATAACGCAACCCAACATATCTTTAATCAGTGCATCGATAACTTATTAAACAATGCAGTAAAGAAACAGAGTAAACCATCACACATAAGCAACACACATGAACAACAAGATTTAAGGTGGAAACGCAATGCAGGGAAAAAACACTTGCTGTTGTTGTCTCTGTCTTCTTTTTATAATAAGAAAATTTGTTTACAATATTGTATTGGTGCAGACTCATACTAGTACGCATACACCCACCTGCAGAAGGCTACAACCTTCTCTCATTTTCCAGCTTCTACTAGAAGGGAGCTGCAACCCCCTAGCTCTTATACTAGCCAATGTGTTTACTAGTATGTAGGTGCTAGCCTATAGAAGGCTATGACCTTCTCTCTTCTTCCAGGGACCACGTTTCATAAATTTTCAGACTGGATACTCTTGGCACACAATAATATGCATGAAGGCCTCATTTCATCAAAGTTTCATATTGGACCCATCAAAACTTTCAAACTTCATCAATCAATAATCAATTAATCTGAACAGTTAGATCGTTGTCACTAGAACACTGTGATGAACCCAAAAACCTGCATCATCATTCAGAACCAATTGCAACCTCAAAAATCATGCATCATAATGTATATGCTACTTTACTGAACCCAACCTACATATATACACTACTTCCTTTAATCAAACCTGCTAATACCTTCAAAACTACTGAAACATAAAACTTTTGAATCACGTCTGTACCAACCGGCAATATACTGACCATCTACTGTCAATTTATAGAGCTTTACACAGGCAGTAATAGAGATTACCCTTCTCACTTATACAATCAATCAATTAGATACCAAAATCCTTGTGCATTTAGTTATACATTTAGATCTAAGAATACTTCATTGATAGACAGTAGTAAAACAACAGAACTGATCAGATAGATCAGTCAGATCTAAAGAATAGGATTTTCTTTTGTATATGCTACTTGGAAGAGTAGAACCTATGTGTACACGCGCTTTTACTGAGATGAACCAGCGTATATATCTGCAAATATTAACTCATAACTTAGCTACTAGTCTGGACTTCAGACAAACCCAGATCATGATATTTAAAGAATAAACATGTATACATAATCAGATCTAGCCCAACCAATATCAGATCATTCAATGATAAGTCATTTCAAGTCTCATGATCCTGATCCAACATTGAATTCAAGGTGCACAAAATATTTCAGATCAAATCACAAACATAGCCCCCTGCAACATAAAATATACTTCATATAGAAGTATTCCTTAGAAACCTTTTTCACTTGCACGACCTTATGATCTTCTCCTCCTTATATAATTTTAGGCCTTTCTCAATACCGCGGACCAAAACCACTCAGGAGCCATGGTATTCTTGGACGGGATCAAATAGTTGTTACTTCTCTCAATATCCTGGGCTAATACCATGGTATTGACCCCTGGTATTGTCTCCTCTTGAATTTCCTTGATTTTTCAACATATACACACTTTTCTTCTTGTGAAAGTGCGTGTATATGTATACGCTCTTTTGTTCTGTGAACCAACGTGTATACACTGTTTTGGCTAAGTGGACTTGCATATACATATTAAACTGCTTTTCACCATACTTTACCTTCAAATTCTTCATTCTGATTAGTAGGCAATAGTTCCATCTTCATGTTCTTCTGTACCAATGCCTGGTTACATCTGAATGGACCTGTTACACTGTGGGTTGCCTTTCATCAAAACCGCACTGACCTATGAGTGAGTTGCCATTAGGACAACACTTGTATCATAATGCCAACAATCTCCCCCTTTGGACTTGATAGAAACCATGCTGGTATTGATTATTGCAAGTTGTAGAAACTGTTAGGGATAACAAGCAACACCAAAATACTCTTCCCCTTTGACATCAAGGGAAAAGGGCGAACCAAGCTATTCTCCCCCTTTGATATACATTATGCTGTCCATGCTCCCCCTAAGTACATGCCGAGTCTGTAGAGATATGTTTCAAAAGAATAACATGACTCTATAACTCAACTAAGTGAGTATGACCTCCCTATGATCAATGACTCATACATACATCAATCACCCAACCAAGTAGGGATACACCATATTTGACTCATCCACCCAACCAAGTGGGGATATACCAATTATTTAAACATGAGAAAAATACAACAATTATTACACCATCCATCCCATGCAAAGTGGGGATACAGATTACATCATATGTCCAATAGGACTCATTCAAATATAGACTATGAAAGAAGAAGTCATATCACAACCTATATCTTTACATGACTTATGAAACAAATGATATAAGTATCTAAAGCCATAGTTGAACTCAGCAACCATGATGCCAACAATGTAAAATGTGTGTGAAGGTTAATTCTCCCCCTGAATCTGTGCTACCTGTTGGCTGCGTGGGGCCTGGCCCAGGTTCAGTGTTAGTTAGCCAAACAAATCCCTACACTACTGGCCCTTTCGGCATCAACCCGCGGAGTGCAGACTGAAGTCTCACCCAAAGCGGTATGAGGACATGCTGGAACCAAGTTTTCGCACCCTGAGATGGTCGTGATGTCAGTTTATACCATCTGTTCCTACTTTCGTGTAGGTCATAAGCTTTAGGGCTCTGTCAGTATAGCCCTTTATTCCACCCTTCAGTACCTCCGCGAAGGTGTACGATTGACCTTCGCGTAGCCTTAACCCGCGATCTAGGTACTTTCACGCTGCTATGACAACAGACTATATAGGTTCCCAAGTTATCTTAAGTTTATTACTTATCTTACTAATAATCATAGTTAGCACCACATAAATAAATATTCTTACTTGTGTTCGATTAACTAATACAGCCACATACATTTTTGCATCACATGAACATTGTAAATTAAACCCAAAATGCAATATAACCAGATTCATTAACAAGAAATAGATACACAGAATTTGCAAAATACTTCTTTTTATTGATATCTTCATATTATTATAGACTTTATCTGCCCTACGCACACAACTACAAGGGCCCATGCACCCAGCTGCAGACTTCTACCCTAGGCCTCTATGCACTCAGCGTTAGAGCCTCTACCTACACTAAGACTCGAAACACTTGGACTCCGCTACCAAGACTCCAAAACTTGTCTTCTTAACTTCTCTACTTAGAGATTACTTAACTCATTTTATACAATCCCATGGTCCGTGGACCATGGGTGTATCTTTATAACCGACTTTACACTTTACAAAATAAGGGCGGACAACCCTTCATGACTCATGACACTTTCACGCTCTGCAACCACAAAATGCGGAGACTTTACAAATTTATTACAAAACTTGTCCCAAAACATGGGCTTTTAGCTCCAAAACTGTCCTTAGGGGATCCCGTTCCCAACAGGCCCCCAGCACAAACATTGTGACTCACCCTTGAGTCACTCTATGGGCACGGAGATCTTACCGCGAAGACATCCTAGCTCAACCTGTATGACCACAACCTCAGCAGTGCACTATGTGGCTGCCTACTTCGCTTCTTCAACCAACTGCTCGGTCGCTGGTCTTGAATTGTCGGCTTGAAGCTTCTGCTGAGTTGCTTGCAGAGTAGTAAGAGTCCCTTCAATAGAGGTCGTAACCGCATAAGCCTCATCCAACCAGGGCTTCAGTCGCGCCTTCAGCACTGCCTCCTTGTGCTACACTGCATCTACCTATTCTTTCAACTGCTTGGCCTCCTGTAGCTTTTCCAGTCTTTGCTCGAGTGCGACGGTTCGCGCTGTGCCTTTTACCTCATCAGGGCGCTACTGCAATTCTTGCGCTTCTGTCTCTAGCCGCTATACATCAGGGTCCTCCCGTAGGCTCATCAGGGCCTCGAACGACTATTCAAAAATTTGTGTGCAATCTGCTACTGTACTGTCAATCGCTGTTATTGCCTCTATGACAATGGTTGCACGCTTCTCCTTTACTTTTGACGAAATTGAAGGCTCGGCCTTCAATTTTAATTTTGTAATCTGTAGGTTCAACTCTAGCTGAACCCTGACCAACTCTGTATTAGCATTGCGCACCCCTATAGCAAGCTTGCGAATGCGAACCTCGACTGGTTCTTCCTCAGGAATGGCCAACTCTGGGATCATTCGGCATGCCTCCTCCATGACTTGAACTAGGCACTGGTTTCAGTTGGTTACCTTGATCACGACGGCGATGGAAAAGTCTCGCTGTAGGGCCATCTATTCGTTATTAATTCTCTGCTTGCTGATCACCTATAAAGTGTTGTGCTTGTGGGCCCTCAGCTTCGCAATCACTCCATCCTACAGGAAGTGGAGTGCCTAGCCAGGAAGCGCTACCAAATTCAACCTCACTCCCTTGAGGGTGCTGACAGTAGGCCTGTCAGCTTCATTCTCCATGGTCAATGCTCCATCGGGCAACACTATCGCGTTGGAGACCTTTGCACGCAACATTTTGGCAACTTCTGAAGTACTGACCGTAAGGCTGGTGGACACCGTACTAGCCTGTAATGCGCAGGTCTGCAGGTCCTGCAGACCTATCTGGATGGATCTCAATAGTAGCTGCTGCTATTGTTCAAACTATTGTAGTGCCTCCATAGTGACATCCTGCACCGTGTCTCCGATGTCATGCAAATCGCCCTCTGTGAGGGTGATTGGGTCCAGCGACGTCTTAGTGGCCTTGGATTTCTTCCTTGACCCTCCTTTCTCTTGTTCCCTTGGATGCTTGATGCGGGAGGATGTCTACTGCGGGTCCACATCGTGCTGCTCTGTCTGCTCATCTATTTCATCCTTTATGCCAGGCGAAGGCAACCTCATGCCTTTGTTAGAGCCCTGCTTTGTTCCACCTGTTTGCTTCTCTGTTTGTTGGGCTGCATCGCGCTCCCCCTGGGCCTTGTCAGTGGACTCCTTCTTCCTCTTCTTGGCTAGTTACACCATCTTGAGCTTGGCCTCCTCCTTTTTACGCTGCGTGGTAGACTTGCTCACCCCGACCACCAAGTCTAATGTAGTGTGCCACTTTACCGGCCAAAGATCAAGTACTACAACAATGGCGTCGTCCATTGCCAAGTAAGGCAAGTCATACCATGTCTGCGCAGGGTCCTTCTGTGCCCTAATCGACACATGGTGGAAGTATGCCTTGAACTCTGCACACCCCTGCAGGTTGGAGAACACAATGGATGACAACCGCGGTTTGCGATTGATAGCCATGAGAATGTTCATCTCCATCAAGATCCAGAAGATCTTGCTATCCTTGATTCGTTGCACATCCTTGGTCGCCCACAGCGAAGGGTACTTCGCTGCCTCTAGTAGGTCCGATGCGACCGAAGAGAATTGATCGTCTTCTGGCAGCTCCCAAATTACCAACACAATAGACAGTAAGAGCCATTCATAATGGAAAGTCTTACTGAGCTCCTGTGCCTCGCGACAGTTTGAAAGGAACTCACAGTAGAGATAGTGCACCCAATTTAACTGGACTCCTTTGGCATATTGGGCTGCTAGTGTGATAACAGGTGCTGGCAGCTCATCTGCATGACACTTCCTCATCACCTTTCCTGCCGAAATCTACATGGCCACCTTGACTACAGGGACGCTGATACTTGAGATGGCATAGCCTCGGCGCTTCTTCACGAGCTTAAATTTCTCCTTCATGGCCTTCGCGAGGGCGTGCTCGCCACCTTTTCCGCCAAACATCATGGCCAGATTTTCACTTGTGTAGGGCAGCCACGTGATCCTATGGATCAATCTGTCATGATGGGTATTGGCTCCTCCAGCCACAGACACTCATCATGCACCAAGCATAGCGACTGCTTGATGACCAATACTGTAATCGGGGTGCAGTTGTAGTTCGACACCCATAGCAGGTTGAGCAGACTTGCCTTGTCTACTCCCCTGAGCCACTTTCGCAGTTCCAATGTGGTCATCTTAGTGGTTTTATCAATAATACGGTGCATTAGCTACTCTGTCGCTAAGTGTGGGAACTTCTCATGGTTAGCTAAGTCCCAGTATTCTAGTTTTAGCAGAGGAACCCACCCTAGTTGCGGTCCTTTAAAGACAATCTCATCTTGAAGCAGAGGGGTTTGTAAGGGGACCTTGCTCTCATCAATGTCTTTTGACACCTTAGTCTTGCCCTTGCACGGAGGGATGTACTCGGGCGACTTGGTGATAGGGTCATCACCCTTGAATTCAACTTCTTCCACGTCTACCCCCAAGTCCTCTTTGTCCATCGGGATGTCCTCCATTTCTTCCTCCTCCAGCTCCAGGTTGATGACTTTGCCCTTTTCCTGTGTAGTGGGCTTGTCCTTCAGTGGGTTTCTTCTCGGCGACGTGCACACTGATATCGCAGGTTGCTTTCCATTTTTATCCTTTACACTCTCCTTGGTTGGGGTTTGCTTTAGTCTAGGCGTCCATGGTGATTTCAGAACTTCCACTAATACTTCTGCAACCTCTGGGGCAACTTCTTCTACCTCCTTAACAACCTTCGGCACAGCCTCCTCGGTTGTCACAATTTCGGTGTCCATAGCTTCTACGGGTGTCGACATGATGTTATTCAATAATTCTCGTGTCGCCTCTGGTAATTGCTCAAACACCGAACTTGCTATTAGAGCTTCGAAGAATTCTCGGTTCATGTGTTCCTGAGAGTTCAACAACTCAATTCTCAAAATGCCAAGTGTTTTTTGATGGGAAACCACCTGTGATTTATAGGGCATTTTGAATTTAAATCCGACCATCCCCCCCACATTTGGTTCATTAATGTCGGATTGGCAACAGATTTTCTGGTTGACCTGCACGATTTCTCCCTGGGTAATGTAGCTCCCTTTGCGCTGTTGCAAACCCTGTGACATTTCCTCACTTCGCACAATCCTCCAATCACGCAGCTCCCCAACCTGGGCAGTGTAGTTTATAGTCCCGCACCTCCTTTCAGCTACCTAGAGTGCTAAGACTATGCTACCCTCATATAGTCACATGGTTGGACCACCAGTGTATGGCTTCAATCGGTTGCCATTCACCTTTCTTGGGAAGGGATCTCCATTTAATTTAACCAACTGAACTACTCCACCGTCGGTAATCTCCTTAATGACATAGGGCCCTAACCAATGCATTTTGAATTTTGCTAGAAATTTATCAAACTTGTTGTCATATAACAAAACTAGATCATTTACCTTAAAGGTGCGTAACTTAATGTGCCGATCACGCCATGCTTTTTCACGCTGCTTTTGGACCTGTTGGTGGAATCCAACTAGAAATCTCTCTTCCTTAAGCTCAGCCAGTTGCACGAGCCTTTCTTCCAGGGCTTCGTGATCTGTCATACCAGTTAGTGCAACTATCCATAGACTAGGCATAATGTATTCCATGGGCATCGCTACTTCAACACCATATACAAGCCTAAAGGGTGTATGTTCAGTCAACTTTTTGCATGTCGTCTTATACGCCCATAGTACTACGAGTATGCGTAGGTCCCAATCACTTTGCTAAGCATTGCAAACCTTGGTCAGTGCGTTCTCCAACACCTTATTGAATTCTTCCACCGTCCCATTAGCTTGTGGGTGATAAGGCATGATTTTCTAGTGATATACCTGAAATTCCTCCGTCAGCGCGCTAATCGTCTTGTTCAAAAAGTGCATACCACGATCACTCATCAAAATATTTGGACACCCAAATCGTGTAAGTACATACTTAAAGAGGAACTTCACAGCAGTCATGCCTGTGCAGTCCTTCATAGGCTGTGCCTCTGCCCATCAAGTCAAATACTCAGTCGCAGTGATAATGTACCGCGCTCCCATCTTCTTCCCTTGGGGCTGAATGGGTCCCACAAAATCTATCGCCCATTTTTCAAAGGGTTGTAACGTCACATATGGATTCAGAGGCAACTCATCCCTCAACAATGGCCTACCCATCCTTTGACGCACATCACATGCCTTGCAGTAAACTTTTGAATCCTGATGGAGGGTTCGCCACCACAACCCTGTGCATAGAATCTTCTGCGTGGTCGCTCTCCCTGCATAATGTCCTCTTGCGATGCCCCCATGAGCGTTCACGAGGATACTACTCCTTTCAAACTCCGATACATATCTTCACAATATTTCATCAGACCCCATCTTGTACAGATGCTTAGCAATGACAGAAAACTCTGTTGTGTGCACCACTAACTCCTTCTTCTACTGGATGGTGTAACCTTCCGAGGAAGTTCCTGTTGTTAGGAAGTGTATGATGTCTTCAAAATGACCATCCGCGATGCACACTGCAAGTAGCTATACGCCAGGAAATCTCTCCTCCAAATTAGTGGGCTCTTCCCCTGTTTCGATGCATGACAGATGGTCTGGTCCCGTGTTCAGTCATCTAGGCTTTACAATAACTTCAAAATCATACTCCTGGAATAATAACAACCACCTGTAGATTCTCACCCCCAGCACAGGCTCATTGACTAGGTATTTCTACGCAGAATGATCCGTATACATCTTAAAATGTCCACCCAATAAATAGTGTCTAAACTTCTGGAGTGCGTATACCATGGCTAACCCTTTGCACTCGGTGGTGGAATAGTTATTCTCAGCCTTGGATAACCTTCTACTTGTGAACGCTATAAGATGGTCTAATTCTCCTCCTCGAGCTTGTGTCAGTACTGCTCCTAGTGCTATACATGATGCGTCGACATGTACATGGAACTCCTTCCAATCCGGGAAGACTAAAATAGGTGCGGTGAACTTTTTTTTCTTTCAATACATCTAAGTGTTTCTTACAGTTCTCGTTGTAGCAAAATGTGACATCCTTTTTCAACAACTTTTCCATAGGTGTGGTGATTTGGACATTACCCTTGATAAACTTCCTGTAATACTAGTATGTCCTAAGGTTTCATCTAGTTGTTTCACACTCCTCGGCACCTCCAAGTTAAGTATCATCGCGATCTTCGTGGGATCTACCATTAGTCCCTACCTAAAGACCACATGACCCAGCAGAGTCCCAAAAGGAACATGAAACAAGCATTTCTTCAAATTGAGCACAATCTGGTACCTTCGTCACATATCTAGCATCAGGCGCAAACTTGCCACATGGCGTTTCACTAGCCCAAACATAGTACAGTCGTCAAAGTGCACCTCTAGAAACTTATGAATAAATTCCTTGAACGCAACAATGACTATGCGCGAAAAAATCGCAAGCACATTCTTCAATCTGAAAGGCATTACAGTGTATTGAAAACATCCTCACTTAGTCACGAAGGTGGTCTTGCTTCTTCCCTTCGGCGCGATTTTGATCTGATGGTACTGAGAGAACCCATTAATGAAGGAGTACGCTTCCTCGCCACCTACATTATCCAATACCTCATTAGTGAAAGGAGTCGCGAAAGGTTCATGTACGTAAGTGTCATTCAACTTCCGGAGATCTACGCATATCCTTATTTAATCCTTCTGCTTCTTTTCTTGTACCACCATTGGGCTTACCCAATCAAATTCTTCTACGAGCTCAATGATGCCTGCCATGAGCATCTTGTCTAGCTCTAAGGGGACCTTCTCCTTATACTTCGGATTGAGGTGGCAAGGTCTTTTCTTAATCGGCTTCACGTCGGGTTTTAACGTGATCTTCATAACACCTAGGTCCCTTACTATCCCTTTAGCTCCGTAAACTTGGTAGGGAACAAATCCTGGTATTTACGGAGAAATTTAACAACCTTATCCATCGTCGCGTCATCCTAGTAATCTCCAATATTCATGAATTTGGGCTCCACCTCCGTACCAATATTTACATGTTTCGTTTTCAGTGGCGCAATTATATTAGGATTCTCAATCTGCGGTCCCTCAACCTCGCGGTGACCCTCTATTTAAGGGATGTTAATATTTCGTGGATCCTCATCTTCTTCTTTAGCAGTCACGTTATATTATTCCAGCGCGTGGCTCAGCTGAGTAGTCCAATCGGGTTGAATTAGATCCAAAAGACCCTGTGTTATCCTAAAGATTGCTGCTTTCACTTCTTGTAGCTCTTTGTCAATACAGTCAAACCCGTCTCCAAAACTGAATGTCATTATGAATCCTTCACGCAGAATATCCCATTCACCTGTACCATGGTAGAGCTCTGTTTCCAAGTACCAGTTAATCGGGATGACATCCAAGGTATGAAAGAACAAGTGCACCCATTCCGGTTGGGGCTTCACTCCATAAGCCTGAGCCCATTTGGCCAAGTGTGCACGTGGTCCTTCCCGTCATATTTGTCTGTCATTCTTACCTTTGGCTTCCTAAAGCGTTTTCACATCATCCTCCTATGCTCGCACCAATCATCAAAGCTACCCTTGTGCGTACCCCAACACCTTGCTGGCGTAGCGCAGTGCCCAGTCCAAAGCCTGAAAGCACTGCTTTTCTAGTAACTCCCTCTCAAATGCATCCAAAAATACATCCACATCATTCAAGCCATCATAAGTGGGAAAATTTCTTACCTCTGACGATACACAACGCAATGACTGGGTCATCATGTTACAGCTCAACGTGGTTACTTCATGTAGTCGATTCTCCCAGCGCTCTAATTCTTCATCAGAGTCTGAGGTGCAGGAATTCTCACGATCCCATGTATTTCGTCCATCCGCTGTCGGATTCACCCATCCTTGGTCTCGCGTTGTTATCTTATATATACAATCCAAATCGTCATCGCTCTCATAATCATAGACTAGATCACTATAGCACGATCCTTTAACAGGATCTAGGGGTACTATTACGCGAAGCGATTTCTTTTCAAATATCATCTTCCGCTTCTTTAGGTTGATTACCCCATTCATGTCAGTATCCCAATCAATGCCAAGGAGCATAGGGTAGGGGTTGTTGTCATCCACAATTTCTATTACCTCAAAGTCATCCAACGCGCTCGCACCTTCAATATCTAGAGTCACTCCTTGCAACCGTCCCATGGGGATGATATTCTGCTAATTTGCCATCCTTAACTGAATCAGAGACCACTGCAGCGCGGGTCTTGACATCCGCTCCCAAGTCTGCTTTGGTAGAATGTTCGCGTTTGACCCTAGATCCAAAATAACCTGATCCATTTCATATTCTCCTATCTGCGCGGTCAGTTTCATCTCTTGCCCTATCCTTGCATTATGCTTACCAATCTTTCATACCACGTGCAGTTCACCCAGAGCGTTTCTGACACATCTATTTATAAGCTCTTGTAACCCCTTCACAACCTTGCTATTGTGCAACAACTTCATGCAAGTTTCTAGAAAGGTCGTAAGCATAGAAGGGTCTATCTCCTGATCAGGATTATCCTTGCTCCCTGAGGTAGAGGCCTCAACAAAGCTCTTCTTTACTTCCATGAACGTTTCACGTGCGCACTCCAAATCAAATTCAGCCTCCTTCGTCAGATATTTGCGAACCCATGCGCTGTCTTCAGGTTGTTTCCCCTTATCATCGCCCATTGCAATTCTGCTTCAGAGCACTATATTCACATTCAGATCCTCTTCATGAGGCTCAAACCTCATCATTTGCAGGTTCTGAGTCGGCTGAGATGGTAGCACCCCTTTGTCATGTATCCTCACTATTAGCGTAGGATAGTCTTCTGTCTAATGATCAAACTGAGTACAATATTTGCATGATGGACACGTTGGGTTAGTGCCTTCACGGGCATAGTGTCCTGGTCCTCCGCAATTGTAGCAGATTAGCTGTCCCTGACCTTTGCCAAGTCCTCCTCCACCTCGGCCTCATTAGTGCCCCTAAAAGCATGTTCACGCCATCCCAACACTCTAGTCAGGGGGCCACGTTTCTGCCTAAACCCTATAGGTGGGTGTTCTGTCCATCATCAATTCATAACTTCTGCAGTTGCGCTCATCATTTCCTATCGATCTGCAGAAGTTGCAGAACAGTTGTTGCAGTGCTTGTACAAACTTATGCAACAAATGACAGTTATTCGTCGTATGTTTCCTTGCTACTTGACATATAGCGCACCACAACGCAGGCCCCGTGCTTGATCCTGCTTGGGATTCTGGCCTCAAAGGGATGGGTCCTCCTCCTGCAATATAGTTCGCGAAGACCGGGTAGTGGTCTTTGTCATGCCCTTGACCTTTACATTTCAGGCACCATATCTCTTCGCGCACCTCCAGTCGGGTTGTTCTGTCTTGCTTCAAACTTTGCATTTCAAGGGAAAGATTTTACAGCTGCGTATGGATCTGCTCAACCCCTAAATTCGAATCTTATATCAGTGTTTCATGTAGTCTCATTGCAATATCCAAGGCATTTGCTTAAGTCCTAATATTATGTTGTGACAGTGCAACCCTTAGGTGTGGCAGGAGTGAAGCCACGAACCACTCGCGGTGCTATCCATCTGTTAAGTTCATATTAGATTCACGGATTTTACACTTCAAACTCTGATCCAATTCCCAATGTGTCTTGCCTGGTTTCATCGCTATTTCCTTGAACCCCACAATCGACTGTGCCTCGGATTTAGGTCTACTGAATTCTTTATTTAGCGTGGTCTAGATATCTTCCACTCCAATGTCTGGGTTATCATTGGAGTACTTGATATACCAAGTTAGCGCATGATCCTACAAAGCATTAACCAATGTTTCCTTCTTCATCTGATCATCTGTAATGCCTTGAGCTTCCCATACAACTTTCACGACGAACCAAAACGGATCCGGGTCCTCATTTCGCAAGCCTTTAAACAAAGGCATCTTCACTGAATTTGCCATGCTGAACTGCGGTGGAGGTGGTGGTGGTATGGGTGAAGTCGCAGGTGATGGTGGTGAAGTTGGAGGTAGCAGTCGTGAGAATCCTTGTCTTATTAATTGAATTTCACTTCATAGAGAAGCCTACGCTACTCCCTCTTCGTCACCCAATGGAGGGAAATCAATGGACTATATTCAGGACCCTTTCTTAATCCAGGTATTCAAAAACTTCAAGTACTTACCTCGAGGACCTTTGAAAAAGCGTCGCTCTGCCTCGCTGTAGCTAACTTAGTTATCGACCATGAATTCAGTCACAAATCCTCGTATGAGGTGATCGAGCCAATGATCGACAACATGAGCAATCTTATCCTTAGAGGCTTCCAGTCTCTGTACTAATTTCGAGGTCCAAACAATAGGACCGTTAAGTCTCCACCTTCCTTGGCTATCTGCTAACTTTGCAATCCACTTGTATAACTCAACTGTAAAGGAACATAAAAAGATCTCGTGAATTTCTGTATACAGGTACCTGTCTAGCCACTGTTCCTTTTTCAGCCACGGATTTCTATTTTCCTGCGCCGTGAATTCATGGATCTTCCTGTCCAACTAGTCCTCGATCTCTTTCTTAGTTGGATTCCAGTGATACGACATCACACATCTCTTATGCAGATTCCAGTCCTGGAAACAAAACCATTTGTTGGCTGCGTGGGGCTTGACCCAGTTGTTAAGAAATTGACTGTATAACATAAATAATTACCGAAAGGAATAAATATAAAAATAACCAGCAACAACCATAATCACATAAACACACATGTTTATCGGAAAACCCCAAATCTGGGGAAAAACCCAACCTAATGATATCTCATTAGCATTGGCCAGAACCCTGGCCAATCCGACCAAGTGAGCCTTCACCACTCACCTCTATGCCTACATTACAATGAAGACCTTCCAGCCTTTTATAAGCTCCATTACATATAATACCACAGGAAAAATACTATGGGTGCACAATACCATGTGCCCCAAAACCATCAATTATTATTTTTTATTTGGTCAACTTTGACTCTATCTCAAGTCAAGTTTACCTAACACCAGGTTCAGTGTTAGTTAGCCAAACAAATCCTTACACTACTGGACCCTTTTGGCATCAGCCAGTGGAGCGTGGACCGAAGTCTCACCTGAAGCAGTATGGGGGGATGCTGGAACCAAGTTTCCGCACCCTGAGATGGTCGTGATGTCGGTTTATACCCTCTATTCCTACTTTTGCGCAAGTCACTAAGCTTTAGGGCTTTTTCAGTCTAGCCCTTTATTCCGCCCTTCAGTACCTCCATGAAGGTGTACGATTGACCTTTGCGCAGCCTTAACCTGCCATCCAGGTACTTTCGCGTTGCCATGAAAACAAACTATATAGGTTCCCAAGTTATCTTAAGTGTATTATTTATCTTACTAAACAATCACAGTTAGCGTCGCGTAAACAAATATTCTTACTTGTGTTCGATTAACTAATACAACCACATACATTCGCGCATCACATGAACATTGTAAATTAAACACAAAACACAATATAACCAGATGCATTAACGAGAAATAGATACACAAAATTTGCAAGATAATTCTCTTTATTGATATCTTCAGATTATTACAGACTCTATCTGCCTTGTGCACACAGCTATAGGGGTCCCTGCACTCAGCTGCAGACTTCTACCCTAGGCCTCTGTGCTAGACTTCTACTCTAGGTCTCTGCACACTCAGCTGCGGAGCCTCTACTTATGCTAAGACCCGAAACACTTAGACTCCACTACCAAGAATCCAAGACTTGTCTTCTTAACTTCTCTACTTAGAGCTTACTTAGTTCCTATTATACAATCCCATGGTCCGCGGACCGTGGGTGGATCTTTACAACCGACTTTACACTTTAAAAAATAAGGGCAGACAACCCATCATGACTCATGACACCTTCGCACTCCGCGACCACAAAATGCGGAGACTTTACAACTTTATTACAAAACTTGTCCCAAAACATGGGCTTTTAGCCCTAAAACTGTCCTTGGGGGATCCCGTTCCCAGCAGTACTTGTGCGTTGTCAACAAGTCATTCATCAAGACATATTTTTCAGTTAAAGAAAAATCAATGAACAAAGCATATCATCAGATTGTAATCATCAATATCAGATAGAGAACCCATATTAGATCCTAACCCACTATTTTTCTATCAGAAAAACATATACGATATAAAAATAACCAACAACAACCATAATCACATAAACACACAAGTTTATCGGGGAAAACCCCAAATCCAGGGAAAAACCCAACCTAATGATATCTCATTAACATTGGCCAAAACCCTGGCCAATCCGACCAAGTGAGCCTTCACCTCTCACCTCCATGCCTACATTACAATGAAGTCCTTCCAGCCCTTTATAAGCTCCGCTACATATAATACCACGGGCAGAATACTGTGGGTGCACAATACCATGTGCCCCAAAACCATCAATTATTATTTTTTATTTGGTCAACTTTGACTCTATCTCAAGTCAAGTTTACCTAACACCAGGTTCAGTGTTAATTAGCCAAACAAATCCCTACACTACTGGCCCTTTTGGCATCTGCTCGCGGAGCGCGGACCGAAGTGTCACCTGAAGCAGTATGGGGGGATACTGGAACCAAGTTTCCACACCCTGAGATGGTCGTGATGTTGGTTTATACCCTCTGTTCCTACTTTCATGCAAGTCCTAATATTATGTTGTGACAGTGCAACCCTTAGGTGTGGCAGGAGTGAAGCCACGAACCACTCGCGGTGCTATCCATCTGTTAAGTTCATATTAGATTCACGGATTTTACACTTCAAACTCTGATCCAATTCCCAAGGTGTCTCGCCTGGTTTCATCGCTATTTCCTTGAACCCCACAATCGACTGTGCCTCGGATTTAGGTCTACTGAATTCTTTATTTAGCGTGGTCTGGATATCTTCCACTCCAATGTCTGGGTTATCATTGGAGTACTTGATATACCAAGTTAGCGCACGATCCTACAAAGCATTAACCAATGTTTCCTTCTTCATCTGATCATCTGTAATGCCTTGAGCTTCCCATACAACTTTCACGACGAACCAAAATTGATCCGGGTCCTCATTTCGCAAGCCTTTAAACAAAGGCATCTTCACTGAATTTGCCATGCTGAACTGCGGTGGAGGTGGTGGTGGTATGGGTGAAGTCGCAGGTGATGGTGGTGAAGTTGGAGGTAGCAGTCGTGAGAATCCTTGTCTTATTAACTGAATTTCACTTCATAGAGAAGCCTACGCTACTCCCTCTTCATCACCCAATGGAGGTGAAATCAATGGACTATATTCAGGACCCTTTCTTAATCCAGGTATTCAAAAACTTCAAGTACTTACCTCGAGGACCTTTGAAAAAGCGTCGCTCTACCTCGCTGTAGCTAACTTAGTTATCGACCATGAATTCAGTCACAAATGCTCGTATGAGGTGATCGAGCCAATGATCGACAACATGAGCAATCTTATCCTTAGAGGCTTCCAGTCTCTGTACTAACTTCGAGGTCCAAACAATAGGACCGTTAAGTCTCCACCTTCCTTGGCTATCTGCTAACTTTGCAATCCACTTGTATAGCTCAACTGCAAAGGAACATAAAAAGATCTCGTGAATTTCTGTATACAGGTACCTGTCTAGCCACTGTTCCTTTTTCAACCACGGATTTCTATTCTCCTGCACCGTGAATTCATGGATCTTCCTGTCCAACTAGTCCTCGATCTCTTTCTTAGTTGGATTCCAGTGATATGACATCACACATCTCTTATGCAGATTCCAGTCCTGGAAACAAAACCATTTGTTGGCTGCGTGGGGCTTGACCCAGTTGTTAAGAAATTGACTGTATAACATAAATAATTACTAAAAGGAATAAATATAAAAATAACCAGCAACAACCATAATCACATAAACACACATGTTTATCGGAAAACCCCAAATCTGGGGAAAAACCCAACCTAATGATATCTCATTAGCATTGGCCAGAACCCTGGCCAATCCGACCAAGTGAGCCTTCACCACTCACCTCTATGCATACATTACAATGAAGACCTTCCAGCCTTTTATAAGCTCCATTACATATAATACCACAGGCAAAATACTATGGGTGCACAATACCATGTGCCCCAAAACCATCAATTTTTATTTTTTTATCTAGCCAACTTTGACTCTATCCTGAGTCAAGTTTACCTAACACCAGGTTCAGTGTTAGTTAGCCAAACAAATCCTTACACTACTGGACCCTTTTGGCATCAGCCAGTGGAGCGCGGACCGAAGTCTCACCTGAAGCAGTATGGGGGGATGCTGGAACCAAGTTTCCGCACCCTGAGATGGTCGTGATGTCGGTTTATACCCTCTGTTCCTACTTTTGCGCAAGTCACTAAGCTTTAGGGCTTTTTCAGTCTAGCCCTTTATTCCGCCCTTCAGTACCTCCACGAAGGTGTACGATTGACCTTTGCACAGCCTTAACCCGCGATCCAGGTACTTTCGCGTTGCCATGAAAACAAACTATATAGGTTCCCAAGTTACCTTAAGTGTATTATTTATCTTACTAAACAATCACAGTTAGCGTCGCGTAAACAAATATTCTTACTTGTGTTCGATTAACTAATACAACCACATACATTCGCGCATCACATGAACATTGTAAATTAAACACAAAACACAATATAACCAGATGCATTAACAAGAAATAGATACACAAAATTTGCAAGATAATTCTCTTTATTGATATCTTTAGATTATTATAGATTCTATCTGCCCCGTGCACACAGCTACAGGGGTCCCTGCACTCAGCTGCAGACTTCTACCCTAGGCCTCTGTGCTAGACTTCTACTCTAGGTCTCTGCACACTCAGCTGCGGAGCCTCTACCTACGCTAAGAACCGAAACACTTAGACTCCACTACCAAGAATCCAAGACTTGTCTTCTTAACTTCTCTACTTAGAGCTTACTTAGTTCCTATTATACAATCCCATGGTCCACGGACCATGGGTGGATCTTTACAACCGACTTTACACTTTACAAAATAAGGGCAGACAACCCATCATGACTCATGACACCTTCGCGCTTCGCGACCACAAAATGTGGAGACTTTACAACTTTATTACAAAACTTGTCCCAAAACATGGGCTTTTAGCCCTAAAACTGTCCTTGGGGGATCCCGTTCCCAACAGTACTTGTGCGTTGTCAACAAGTCATTCATCAAGGCATCTTTTTCAGTTAAAGAAAAATCAATGAACAAAGCATATCATCAGATTGTAATCATCAATATCAGATAGAGAACCCATATTAGATCCTAACCCACTATTTTTCTATCAGAAAAACATATACGATATAAAAATAACCAACAACAACCATAATCACATAAACACACAAGTTTATCGGGGAAAACCCCAAATCCAGGGAAAAACCCAACCTAATGATATCTCATTAACATTGGCCAAAACCCTGGCCAATCCGACCAAGTGAGCCTTCACCGCTCACCTCCATGCCTACATTACAATGAAGTCCTTCCAGCCCTTTATAAGCTCTGCTACATATAATACCATGCGCATAATACTGTGGGTGCACAATACCATGTGCCCCAAAACCATCAATTTTTTTTTTTTTATTTGGTCAACTTTGACTCTATCTCAAGTCAAGTTTACCTAACACCAGGTTCAGTGTTAATTAGCCAAACAAATCCCTACACTACTGGCCCTTTTGACATCTGCTCGCGGAGCGCGGACCGAAGTCTCACCTGAAGCAGTATGGGGGGATGCTGGAACCAAGTTTCCACACCCTGAGATGGTCATGATGTTGGTTTATACCCTCTGTTCCTACTTTCACGCAAGTCACTAAGCGTTAGGGCTTTGTCAGTCTAGCCCTTTATTCTACCCTTCAGTACCTCTGCGAAGGTGTACGATTGACCTTCGCGCAACCTTAACCCGTGATCTAGGTACTTTTGCGCTGCCATGACAACAAACTGTATAGGTTCCCAAGTTATCTTAAGTGTATTATTTATCTTACTAAAAAATCATAGTTAGGATCGCGTAAACAAATATTCTTACTTGCGTTCAATTAACTAATACAACCACATACATTCGCGCATCACATGAACATTGTAAATTAAACCCAAAACGCAATATAACCAGATGCATTAACAAGAAATAGATACACAGAATTTGCAAAATAATTCTCTTTATTGATATCTTCAGATTACTACAGACTCTATTTGCCTTGCGCACACAACTGTAGGGGTCCCCGCACTCAGCTGCAGACTTCTACCCTAGGCCTTTGCGCACTCAGCTGCAGACTTCTACCCTAGGCCTCTACGCACTCAGCTGCAGAGCCTTTACCTACGCTAAGACCCGAAACACTTAGACTCCACTACCAAGAATCCAAGACTTGTCTTCTTAACTTCTCTACTTATAGCTTACTTAGTTCCTTTTATACAATCCCATGGTTCGCAGACCATGGGTGGATCTTTACAACTGACTTTACACTTTACAAAATAAGGGCGGACAACCCATCATGACTCATGACACCTTCACGCTCTGTGACCACAAAATGCGGAGACTTTACAACTTTATTACAAAACTTGTCCCAAAACATGGGCTATTAGCCCCAAAATTGTCCTTGGGGGATCCCGTTCCCAACACTACTTGTGCATTGTCAACAAGTCATTCATCAAGGCATATTTGTCAGTTAGATAAAAATCAATGAACAAAGCATATTGTCAGATTGTAATCATCAATATCAGATAGAGAACCCATATCAGATCCTGACCCACTATTTTTCTATCAGAAAAACATATACACTCCTTGTTGGCTTGTTGGGGCCTGACCCAAGTTGAGAAGTGTTTTAGCCAAAGAAATCCCACATTACCGGCCCTTTCGGAAATAGTTCGCGGAGCGCGGATTGAAGTCTCACCCGAGGTAGTATGGGAGGGTGCTGGAACCAGGTTTCTGCACCCTAGGGATGTCTTGATGGGGAGTGGAGGGGTCGCGAACCGATCTGCACACTTGCGCTACTCTACACAGTGATCTGTCCTTCATGAAGCTCAGCGAGGCAGGGCTTCTTAGAATTCTTATTATTACTACGATTATTATAGATCTGATCTACTCTTAAGGTCTTTAAGCAAACATTTAATAGTAATAACCAGTGCACACAACATAAATAGGAATACATTTAGAACATTAGCAAACAGATAGATCCACGATAAAACACACAATGATTCATAACTCTTATCTTTATTTTCCTCATGTTCAGTACAACCAGATCCATCCTGCACACTCAGCTGCAGGGATCCAGGCACATAGCTGCAGACTTTACCAGGCCTCTGCGCACATAGCTGCAGACTTTACCAGGCCTCTGTGCACATAGCTGCAGAGCCTCTATCTATCTACTAACACCCTCAACTCGGACTTACATATGCAGAGAGAATATTGCCTTCATAAACCCATAACATTCTAGATCCAAAATCAAGACTAACTTCTAACCTTAGAGCCTTGCTCTATTTATACATTCCCATGGTTCGCAGACCATGGGAAGACCGACTCACTTTCTATTTTCTTGCATTATTTTCGTGTGGACAACCCTTTTACTTGACTCGTTACACTTCGCGCTTCGCACACTTCGCGGAAATTTTACCATACTTTTACTCAAAATTGTGGACTTCAAGCCCCAAAACCGTTATGTGGGGGATCCGCTACCCAACAGGCCCCCAACACAATCATCATGACTCACCTTGAGTCACTTGGCTGGTGCAGCAATCTTCGTGCAAAGGTCTTCTAGCAACTTTTGTGCCTTGCTTACACTCACAACAAATTCTTCCACCGTCTGTTGTACCCATTGTACGCGAGCCATCGATGCATTCGTGTTAGCTTCAATTACTTGTCCGGATTCATATATTGCCTGCATGTGTGCTAACTTTCCCTCGATGTTGGTGGAGACTGCGAATGTATCATCAAGCCAAGGCTGGATGCGTTCTTTAAGCACTGCTTCCTTCTGTCAAGCGGCGTCAACTTGTGCCTTAAGAACCTGGGCCTCTCTCATTTTGGCCAATCATTGCGTGATGGCGACCATTTGCATAGTCACTTGGACTTTGTCATAAGCTTGCTGTAACTCCCATGCTTCTATCTCTACCTGTTGTAGCGTTGGGTCTTCCTGGAGGGATGTGAGCATAAGGAGGGACTGATCCAACTATCCCGAGCAATCTTGGATAGTGCGCGCTATCACTTCTAATCCTGTTTTAATTTCATCACGACGCTAGTTTCGAACTTCTGGGGGTGTAGGTGGCTATGCCTTCAGCCTTAGCTTCGCAATTTATAAATTTAATTCCCATTGAGCTTTCGTGGCCTCCTCTTGGGCTGTACGGAATCATGCGGTCATGTGATGAATCTTGTCAGCTATTGGAAGTCCACTGGCACATCCAACTCTGGTGCCTTGCTACAGACCTCCGCCATTGCTTGTTCCACTTCCTTGTTGTGTGTGACCAAGTCATCACGCTGTAGATTGACTTGCTCCAGATTTCCTTGTGCCCCATTAAGATTTGGAGGACACGACCTTCCTTGGCACGAAGCTCAGTGGTTACCCCATCCTGTAGTTGGTATAGGGCTTCTCTAGGAAGGGCAGTCAAATTCAACCCCCAACCCCTTATGTCACTTTCAACTTCTGCTACGACGGTGCTTGCTGGTAATAATAAAGTGTTCATTGTGGAGGCGCACACCATCTGCTCGACTGCGGATGTGTCGTTGGCTAGGTTTGGTATCATCCCTCCTGCGGGCTGCACCTGTAATGCCTGCAGCTGCACTCTAATCTCCCCCAACACAATTGTCTACTCTATCATCAGCTCCTCCCAAGCATCTTTATTACACACCAGTTCGCTACTGTCAAGAAACTCTTTCTCCAAAGTCTTTTTTGTCTTTGTCTTTTTGCGTGTATGTGGCGGCTCCTTGATGTGCGACCTCTTGACTCGGGTCAATTTTGTCGTAAGGTCTGTGCATTCATGTACCTCCGTTTCCTTCTGCATGTCCTGCTCTGAGGACATTTCCCGATCTTCCCTGATTTCTTCGGCAATTGCTTCCTCAGTTGCCTCTTGCTGCAAAGCTGCCTTCTGTCCTTGACGCATCCTTTTCGCCATCTTAGTGGGTCGCAGCTGGATTTCCTTCTTTCACTATTGTGTGGCCATCCTTTCAAATATGGCCAAGTCCGGGGGTCACCACTCTGGAGGCCATGCTGCCATTACCTCATAAATTGCATCGTCCGTTGCAATGAACAGAAGCGTTACCCATGTTTGTTTTGGATCCTTCCGTGCTCGGATATATAGGTTATGCATGTCCGCTTTGAACTCGGCCATGCTTTGGGACCGTTTGATGGCTTATTGGGGCCTGACCCAAGTTCATAAGTGTTTTAGCCAAGCAATTCCCGCACTACCGACCCTTTCAGTAATAGTCCATGGAGCGCAGATTGAAGTCTCACCCGAGGCAGTAGGGGAGGGTGTTGGAACTAGGTTTCTGCACCCTAAGGATGTCTTGATGGGGATTGGAGGGTCTGCGAACCGATCTGCACACTCACGCTACTTTGCACAACAATCTGTCCTTCGCGAAGCTCAGCTAGGTGCGCTTCTTAGACTTCTTATTATTACTGCAATTATTATAGATTTGATCTACTCTTAAGGTCTTTAAGCAAACATTTAATAGTAATAACCAATGTGCGCAACATAAATAGGGATAAAATTTAGAACATTAGCAAATAGGTAGATCTGCGATAAAACACACAATGATTCAGAATTCTTATCTTTATTTTCCTCTTGTTCAGTACAACCAGATCCATCCTGCGCACTCAGCTGCAGGGGCCTGCGCACACAGGTGCGGACTCTACTAGGCCTCTGCACACACAGCTGCAGAGCCTCTATCTATCTACTAACACCCTTGACTCGGACTTACAGATGGAGAGAGAATATTTCCTTCATAAACCCATAACATTCCAGATCCAAAATCAAGACTGACTTCTAACCTTAGAGCCTTGCTCTATTTATACATTCCCATGGTCCGCGGACCATGGGCAGGCCAACTCACTTTCTATTTGCTTACATTATTTTTGGGTGGACAACCTTTTTACTTGACTCATTACAGTTTGTGCTTCGCACACTTCACAGAATTTTACCATACTTTACCCAAAATTGTGGACTTCAAGCCCCAAAACTGTTACATAGGGGATCCGCTGCCCAACACTCCTTCAGCCATAAAAACTCGCGTGTATATGCGACTATACTTCACGAAACCCACGTATAATAACCTTCCTCTGAAAACTGGATTTAATAGCAGGATGATGCATCAACTACTCCCAACTTTTGTCTAAGATATTCACATGTTTCTCTGGGAAGCGATTTAGTGAATATATCAGCAACCTATTCTTTGGAGGGAGCATACTCTAATTTAACCTTTTGATCAAGCACTTTTTCTCGTAGAAAATGGTACTTAATGGGTATGTGCTTGGTCTTGGAGTGCATGATAGGATTTTTCGAAATACTGATGGCACTTGTATTATCACATAGAAAGGAAATGGGTGGATTACATGTGATCTGAATGTCTTGCAATGTTTGCATCATCCAAAGTAGTTGTGTGTAGCAAGATGCAACATCCACATATTCTCCTTCAACTGTAGATAATGCAATTGAACTTTATTTCTTGCTTAACCAAGACACTAACCGAAAACCCATATAGAATGCACCTCCACTAGTGCTATTTCAATCATCAACATTTCCTACCCAATTTGCATCTGTATATGCATGAAGAGTAAGGTTTGTATCTTTAGAATACCATAGTCCAAAGTCCTGAGTTCCTTGAAGATATTTGAAAATTATTTTGACTGCCTAGAGATGTGATTCCTTTGCATTTTCTTGGAACCTTCCAACAATTCCTACTGCATGCATGATATCAAGTCTGGTACCTGTTAGATAAAGCAAACTTCCAATCATAGATCTGTAAGTTGGTTGGTTTACTACTGGTGATTCATTGTTAGAACTGAGACTGCATCTTGTTGCCATTAGAGTACATAGTGGTTTATAATCTTCCATTTCGTACTTCTTCAAGATCTGCTTGATATATTTGGTTTGTGAAAGAAAGATACCATCTTTTGTTTGTTTTACTTGTAGACCAAGAAAATAATTAAGTTCACCAAGTAAGGACATTTCAAATTCTTGTTGTATTACTGAAGCAAAATTCTGACTCATGGATTCTTCATTGCTACCAAAGATGATATCATCAACATAAACAACAATAATTACTAGTTTATCATTTTCTATCTTTGTGTATAAATTTCTATCTACAGAACCTTTTGTGAAACCTTGTTGTTGTAGATATTTGTCAAGCGGTACTACCAAGCCCTTGGAGCCCGTTTTAGACCATAGAGAGCCTTTTTGAGCTTGCATATGAGTTTTGCATCATTTCCAAGAGTGAATCCTTCTGGCTGTTCAATATAAAATTCTTCTTCTAAATCTCCATTAAGAAAGGTTGATTTTACATCCATTTGATATACTTTGAATTTTCGAAAACTAGAGAGAGCAAGAAACATCCTTATGGCTTCAAGTTTGGCAACAGGTGAAAAATTTTCTCCAAAATATATACCTTCTTGTTGAGCATACCCTTTATAAACAAGTCTTTCCTTGTTTCTAATAACTTCTCCATTTTCATTCAACTTATTCTTAAATATCCATTTTGTTCCTATAACATTTTTATCATGAGGTCTAGGAACTAATTCCCAAGTATCATTCTTTTCAATTTGGTCCAGTTCTTCATCCATGGCCTTGACCCAACATTCATCTTTGTAGGCTTCATTTACATTCTGAGGTTTGGTGGAGGATAGTAATGCTAGATAACTTGAGGTCCCTGTAAGAGTTCTTCTTGTCTATACACCAGCCCCTTTTCTCCTAGAATTTGAGATTTTTGATGATTCTTCTGAACATACATGGATGGAGTCTTTTCCCTATTTTTTGTATCTTCTTCTAGTGCTTCATTGGTTTCTTCTTCTATATCATTTTTATTTGATGCGGGAAAGCATTCCTCATCTTCCTCACTATAATATTCCTTTGTTGATTTCATTTGTTTTGGATTTCTGCATGCTTCATCAATTACAACATCGATGCTTTCAACAATTTTCCGAAGTCTTTTATTATAACATTTGTATCCTTTACTTCTTGATGAATAACCAAGAAGAATTCCTTCGTTTGCTCTGGGTTTGAACTTACCAAGTTTTTCATCAGCCCTTTTCATGAAACATTTGCTTCCAAATACTCTAAAGTGTTTTACTGTAGGAGGCTTACCATACCAAATTTCATATGGAGTTTGATTGCTATTTACTCGAACATTCGCTTTGTTGAGAATAGTCACGACAACAAATGCAGCTTCACCCTAGAAGGTTGTAGGAGTTCCAAATTCTTCAAGCATAGCTCGAGCCATTTATTGAACTGTTTTGTTCATTCTTTCCACCATGCCATTTTGCTATGGAGCTCTTGTGACGGAGAATTTCCTCTTTATTCCATGTTGTTCACGAAAGTCAAAGAATTCATCTGCTATGAATTCTCCCCCTCGATCAGATCTGAGACATTTGATTTTTCAAGCTGATTCATTTTCAACTAAAGATTTGACGAATTTAAAATTTTCAAATGCTTCATATTTATGCTTTAGTAGACTTATCCAACACATTCTGGAAAAATCATCAATAAATAAAATAAAGTATTCCTCTCCACAAGGTGACTTTTTGCTCGTTGGTCCACATAAATCAGTATGGATGAGTTCAAGAGGCTTACTTGCTGATCCTTCTTTTTCATTGAAGTGAACTGGTTTTCTTATAGACTTGACATAGTTTTCATATGGTATTTTCTGGGATGCTGATATCTGGAAGATCACGAATTGCCTTAAGCTTGCATTCTTTTCTTATTTGAGAAAAGATGTCCAAATCTTCTATGCTATAGCCAGTTTTCATATGTTTTTCTTAGATAGCATTGTTGTTGTCCTCTTTTGAGTATGTATAAGTTGTTTGGAGTTCTTGTACCTTTGATCATGATATTTCCTGTATCAAGCTCACGAACCACACATCCGTTTGATCAAAACACAACTTCATTTCCTTGATCACACATTTGACTGACACTCAACAGGTTATGCTTTAAACCATCTACATACATGACATTTCCATATTTAACCTTTTCTTTCAAGAAGACAAAACCTTTACCTTTAATGACAGCTGGAGTGTCATTTCCAAATGAGACATTCTTTTCCTCTTCTAAAGCATTATATGAATGAAGTTTCTCTCTATCACCTGTCATGTGTTTGGAGCATCTGCTATCGATGTACCACTGATTTTCTTATCCTTTTGCATACAGAGATATGCCACATAATTTTTTATTGAGATTCCTTCTTTCTCCATATCTTGGGATTTAATGATGTTTGCTCCTTTTGAAGTGATGGCCGAAATTTTCTCCTACATACTGATTTTTCATGACCAAAGTTGTTACAAATCGAACATTCTACATCATTTTCAAGAGGAGAAAAGTTATTATAGGAACTTTTCTTGATTCTTGTTACACTCATTTGATTTCTTTCTTCTCTAGTCATGATGGTTTTGTAAGCAACATATTGAGTAACCATATGCCCGAAGTTATAACATGAAAAACAATGCCCATTAAAGAAGTTTCTGCGATCATAGAATCTTTTGGCATTGTTTACCTGTTGGTTGAAGCTTCTATGGATATTCATCCTTGGAGTAAATTGAGTATGATTTACACGATGAGTAATTTTAGGCCTTTGTTGATGATTGGCATAGTATTCACTGGTCTTTGCTACATCAAGATAACTTCTAGTGGAGGTTGAAGACTTCTGTGATTGAGATGATTCTTCAGTATATCCAAGACCTATCTTTATCAGAGGAGAACACTGAAATTTGATGATTTCATTTAAAGTTTCAAATCCTTTAGCAAATCTAAGATTAAGAGATTTTGTCTTCTCAAGTTCTTTTCTTAGACCCACAATTTCGCATTCTAGATTTTCATTGTGTTTTTCTCTTTCAATGAGTTGGTGTGTCAATGTATCTATGATCATATTCTTTTCTTCTAAACAGATTTTGAGTTTAGTGATTTCTTCAAGAAAGTATTCCTCTTCTAAGGCATCCAAAAAATCATCGTTGTCATAAGCCATGAGAAGTCTATAATCTTGTTCAGTTTCATCTTCATCACTATTGGATAAACCATTAGTATCTTCATGCATATAGTAACTCCTTCTATTCACAACCTGTTTTCTATTTCCTTTTGCATATTCCTTTCCTTTTTCATATTTATCTTTATGAGGACATTTTGCAGCATAATGGTTGACTCTACCACAAGCAAAGCATTTGAAAGGTAGCTTACCTCTGAATCTTCCGAAACCCCATTGAAGCTTCTTAACAAAATTTACTTCATCTTCCTCTTTTGAATTGTGTCTTGATTCATTGTGCTCTTCCTTTTCTTTTCCCTTTGCTGATGCTTTAAAATCAACTTCTCTCATATTTGATGGACATCTTTTTCTCATTTCAAAGGCAATTAGGATTCCATGGAGTTGAGTCACATTAATAGTTTGAAGATCTTGTTTTTCTTCTATGGCAGACACTTTTGACTCAAATTTAGAAGACAAAGATCTCAAGATTTTCTCAACTAAAGTAACTTCCTTAATCTCTTCACCCAGATTTTTCATACAATTAACAATCTCATCTACACGTAAAAAGTAACTAGCAACACTCTCATCACTATGCATCTTAAGAGTTTCATACTGAATTCTGAGAGTTTGAAGCTTAGCATGTTTTACCTGAGAGTTTCCTTCGTGTTGGAAATAATACTGAGAGGGGGGGGGGGGTGAATCAGTATTAACAAATCAATTATTTTTCATTTCACAATTAGATTTGTATACGCTGCCTCCGTTATGGGAAACTGCGTGTATACGCTACTGTGTCTAAAGCAACTTAAGATTCATTAAATGTTGATCTTTAATCAGTGCATCAGAACTTCATTAATCATAAGAACAGTAAACAGGAGCAGTAAAACATAATAGATTATCACACACATGGACACAAGATATAAGGTGGAAACCCAATGTGGGTGAAAACCACCTGCTGCAATTCGTCTCTATCTTCTTATAATAAGAAACTTATTTTTACAATATTTTTGTACTGGTGTAGTCCTATACTAGTACGTAGGCTTCTACTTGCAGAAGGCTACAACCTTCTCTCGTTCACCAGCTTCTCTTGGAAGGGAGCTACAACCCCTTTAGCTCTTGTACTAGCTGATGTACTAGTACGTAGGTGCTGACCTACAGAAGGCTACAACCTTCTCTTTCTTCCAGGGACCACGTTTCATAAATTTTCAGACTGGATCCATCAATAACATTAATCAAACATCAAATATATCTCCATCAACCAATCTCCTTTTCTTCAATCAAAACTGAATCAAACAATTACTTCTTTGAATGTTGTAACCAAAATACATTAAGAGTAACCAGAAACCAATCCTGAACCTAGAACATTGCAGCAAGAAACAGAAGCAACTAAAACTTATTTCATGAGACATACGCTACTTCAATATATAGAAACATGCGTGCATACACTACTGTATTAAGGCCAACCAGCGTATACGTTGTATCCACTTACTGAACCTTTGTGTATATGCGCCTTTGATGTGCCGAACCTACGTACAGATCTATAAAAGATAATTTACCCTTTTCACTTATTCAGACATCAGTTATACCTAGATTATCAGATTTATAGATAAAATCATGTGCCAAATATAACATATCAAAATCACACAAAGATACTATTATTCAAGCCTTGAGATCTTGACCCATCAATAGAACTTATCCATATTTTAGTGCTCAGGTTCCTCCTTGGCTCAGATCCAGTTATGCACCATAACCCAATTCTAGATCTTGCTCTTCATAAGATATTCAATACTTGAGTTGATCACTTTGCCTAATGATCTCTTCCCCCTTTTATAGGCTTAGGCCTTACTCAATACCATGGTCCAAAACCATAGAGAATCAATACCATGGACCCAATACTTGGGTTCAACACTTCAAACGAGATACCATGGTCCACAACCATAGGTCCAAATACAAAGGACTAAATACCATGGTCCAAAAAAAAAGTTTTCCCACATGTACGTGCTTTTCCTTGCATGAAAGTGCGTGCATACATATATGCACCTTTTGATCGTCAAAACTGCGTGTATACGTGACTTGGTTAAGAGGAACCTATGTATATCTCTTTTTCTTTCATTCTGAGAGCCTGAACTGAGATCTTCCATCTGAGTGAGTTGCCATCAAGGACAACACCTGTGCCATAGTGCCAAACCTGTGTCATAATTCCAACAATCTCCCCCTTTGGACTTGATGGCAACCCCAAGTCACTCAAAGTCATTCTCCCCCTTTGTCATAAAGGGAAAAGGGTTATGCTCCCCCTGAGTACATGCTGAAATCTTTGTTCTGTTGTGCTGTCCATGCTCCCCTTGACTGTAGGCAAGGTCTGCAAGAAGATGTTCTACAAGAAAACATGACTTTATACATCATCAATGACCTTCCTATCACCAAAGACTCATACATACATCCAACTCCCAACCAAGTGGGGATATACCAATATTGACTCATCCACCCAACCAAGTGGGGATACACCAAAGGTTTACACATAAAAAAACAAAAAACATTACATCATCCATCCCATACATAGTGGGGAAACCAAAATATGCCGTTACATGACCTTGATAAGAAAAGAAATACATGACATAGAGACGAAATATCTACAACAAGACTATGATAGTCACGAAAAACTATCATCAGCAGGATCTGTCAATCATCATTCAGACTAGCAACCATGTTCTCCTTCTGCACCTGTTCCAGCTGAAACAAAAAAAAAAACACTGTGAACTTGAACCAAGATCTTCTAAGATAATGCCAACAATGCGTTATTAGAAGTATATATATGCTCCCCCTGAACCTGTGCCAGATGGTCTTTGTCAGACCCATATTAGACTCTTTTCATCCTAAGCCTGGCCCACTGTTTGTCTTCAAACCAACATATACGCGACTGTATCCACATAAACCAGCATATGTACACGGATTCTCCTCATTAAACTCGCATATAACCACTTTTCTCTGAAACAGACAAGTTTCAACGGCAAGATGATGCATCAACTACTCCCAGCTTCTATCTGAGGTATTCAAATGTCTCCTTGGGCAGTGGTTTGGTGAGTATATCAACAATCTGTTCCTTGGAGGAAACATACTCCAATTTCACCTTTTGTTCAAGCACTTGTTCTCGGAGAAAATGATATTTGATAGGTATGTGCTTGGTCTTTGAATGCATGACTGGATTTTTTGAAATACTGATTGCACCTGTATTATCACATAAAATGGAGATAGGTGGAGTACAAGTGATTTGAAAATCTTGCAAAATTTGCATCATCCAAAGGAGTTGTGTGCAGAAAGATGCAGCAGCCACATATTCCGCTTCAGCTGTAGATAAAGCAATTGAAATTTGTTTCTTGCTGAACTAGGATACTAATCTGGAACCCATAAAGAATGCACCACCACTAGTGCTTTTTCTGTCATCCACGCTTCCTGCCCAATCTGCATCTATATATGCATGAAGTGTGAGATCTGTATCTCTAGGATACCATAAGCCATAGTTTTGTGTTCCTTGAAGATATTTTAAAATTATTTTAACCGCCTGAAGGTGTGCTTCTTTTGGATTTGCCTGGAATCTTCTAAATATTCCCACTACATGCATGATGTCTGGTCGGGTACCTGTCAGATAGAGCAGACTACCAATCATGGATCTATAGGTTGGTTGATGTACTGCTACTGAATCATCATTTGTGCTGTGGTTGCATCCTGTTACCATAGGGGTACATACTGGTTTCGAATCTTCCATGCCATATTTCTTCAAGATCTCCTTGAGGTACTTGGTTTGTGATAAAAAGATATCGTCTTTATTTTGTTGGCCTTGTAAACCAAGAAAATATGTTAGCTCACCAAGCAAGGACATTTCAAATTCTTTTTGCATCACCAAAGCAAAGTTTTGACTCATGGCTTCTTCATTGTTACCAAAGATGATATCATCAACATACACGACAAGTATTAGCAATTTATCATTATCAATTTTTACATATAGATTGCTATCTGCTGATCCTTTTGAAAAACCTTGTTGATGGAGGTATTTTTCCAGACGATAATACCAAGCCCTTGGAGCCTGTTTAAGACCATAGAGTGCCTTCTTAACTTTGCATACAAGTTTTGGATCATTTCCAAGGCTGAATCCATCTGGTTGCTCAATATACACTTCTTCTTCCAAGTCTCCATTTAAAAAGGCAGATTTCACATCCATTTGAAATACTTTGAACTTCTGAAAGCTAGAAAGAGCAAGGAACATTCTTATGGCTTCAAGTCTAGCAACCGGTGCAAAAGTTTCTTCAAAGTCTATACCTTCTTGTTGAGCATACCCTTTACAAACAAGTCTGGCCTTGTTTCTAATAACATCTCCATTTTCATTCAACTTATTTTCGAATATCCATTTTGTCCCTATGACATTCTTATCATTTGGTCTAGGAACCAACTCCAAAGTGTTATTCTTTTCAAGATGTTCAAGTTCTTCATTCATGGCCTTGACCCAGCATTCATATTTGCATGCTTCACTTACATTTCATGGTTCAGTGGAGGAGAGCAATGCTAGATAGCTTGAAGCTTCTGAAATAGTTTTTCTTGTTTGTACACCTGCCTCTTTCTGCCCCAAAATTTGAGTTTTTGGACGATTCTTCTGAACGTACTTGGATGGAGTCTTTTCTTCTACCCTTATTTGTTCTTTTGGTGCCTCATTGGTTTCTTCTTCATCATAAGTCTGATTTGATGTTGAAGGATAGTCCTCATCATCTTCGAAATCTTCATATTTTACCTACCTAGGAATATTTCCTTCTTCATTAACCACTACATCAATACTTTCAACAATTTTTCCAAGTCTTTTATTGTAACACTTATATCCTTTGCTGTGGGGAGAGTAACCAAGGAGAATGCTTTCATCTGCTCTAGGTTCAAACTTTCCAAGGTTTTCATCAATCCTTTTGATGTAACATTTGCTTCCAAAAATTTTGAAGTATTTTACCGTAGGAGTCTTACCGTACCAAAGTTCATGAGGAGTCTGAGTGTTGCTTACCCGGACGTTTGTCTTGTTGAGAATAGTAACGACAACAAATGCAGCTTCACCCCAAAAGGTTGCAGGAGTTCCAGACTCATCAAGCATAGCATGAGCCATTTGTTGAACCGTTCTGTTCATCCTTTCGACTACTCCATTTTGCTGAGGAGTCCTTGCCGTAGAGAATTCCCTTCTTATTCCATGTTCTTCACAAAAATCTAAGAATTCATCCGAGGTAAATTTCCCTCCTCGATTAGACCTGAGGCATTTGATTCTGCGATCTGATTCATTTTCAACCAAGGCTTTGAATGCTTTGAACTTTTAGAAAGCTTCGTATTTATGCTTTAGAAGTCCTATCCAACACATTCTGGAAAAGTCGTCAATGAAAAATATGAAGTATTCTTCCTCTCGAGGTGACCTTTTCCTGGATGGACCACATACATCAGTATGGACAAGTTCAAGTGGCTTACTACCTGATCCTTCCTTTTTAGGGAAATTAGTTCTGGTTCGCTTGCCAAACTGACATGATTTGCATATTGTATTGTTTGGAATTTTGATGTCAGGGAGATCACGAACCGCCTAATATTTGCATGCTTTCCTTATCTGAGAGAAGCTTAGATGCCCCAATCTTCTGTGCCATAGTCAGTGTTCATCATTCTTACTTAGATAGCATTACTGTTGTCCTCCCTTGAGTATGTTTAAATTATTTGGAGTTCTTATGCCTTTGATCACTGTTTCTCCTGTATCAAGCTCACGAACAATACATCCATTTGATCGAAATATTACCTCATTTCCTTGATCACACATTTGACTGACACTCAATAGATTATGCTTTAAGCCATCAACATACATAACATTTCTAGCTTTGACCTTTTCTTTCAAAAGAACAGAATCTTTACCTTTTATGAGTGCAGGGGTGTCATTTCCAAATGATACCTTTCTTTCTTTTTCTAAGGCACTATATGATTGAAGTTTTTCTTTATCACCTGTCATATGTTTCGAGCATCCACTGTCGATGTACCACTGATTTTCCTGTCCTTCCGTATATAAGGCTATACCACATCTTTTTGGTTGCAGTTCTTTCTTTCTCCACATTTTGGGACTTAATGAAGCTTGCTCCTTCTGAGTTGTTTGCCGAAACCTACTCCTGCATTCAGAATATTCATGACCGAAGTTGTTACAAATAGAACATTCTATTTCATTTTCAAAAGCAGAAAAGTTATTGTAAGTCCTTTTCATGATCCCAGTCACACTCCTTTGATTTTGTGCTTCTCTAGTCATGATGGTCTTGTAGGCAACACATTGAGCAGCTTTGTGTCCAAAGTTATGACAAGAGAAACATTGTTCATTGAAGAAATATCTATGATTATCAAACCTACTGTTCAGGTGATTGTAGTTTCCATAGGCAAATTGAGAATGATTTACCTGTGGTTGGTTGTAACTTCTATTCTTCCTTGAAGTAGATTGCCCCCGATTTACTTGGTGATCTCTGTTCATCCTTGAAGTAGATTGACCCTGATTTACCTGGTGATCTGCTTTATGCCTTTGCTGTCGATTCTCAACCTATTCACTTCTCCTTGCCGCATCTAGATAACTTTTGGAGGTGGATTGCTTCTGTGCTTGAGATGCTTCTTTAGAATATCCAAGACCTATCTTGATTTGAGGAGAATGCTGTACTTTGATAATCTCATCTAAAGTTTAAGATCCTTTAACAAATCTAAGATTAAGAGCTTTTGTTTTCTCAATATCTTTTCTAAGTCCCACAATTTCACATTCTAACTTTTCATTGTGTTTTTCCCTTTTAGCACATTGGAATGTCAGAGTATCTATGATCATACTCTTTTCTTCTAAACAGATTTTAAGTTTAGAAATTTCTTCATAGAGATCATCTTCATTTATAGCATCCAAGAAATCATCATCTTCAAAAGCCATCAAAAGTCTATAATCATTACATTGTTCATCTTCATCACTAATTGAAAATCCATCACTGTCTTCATGTGTATAATAGCTCTTCTTACTTACATTCTGTTTTCTGTTCCATCTAACTGGTTCCTTACCTTTGTCAAGCTTATTTTTATGAGGACACTTGGCTGCATAATGACCGACTCTTCCACAAGCAAAGCATTTGAAAGGTAGCTTACCTCTGAGTATTCTAGAACCCCGTTGGAGGTTCTTGACAAAGTTTGATTCTTCCTCTTATTCTGACATATGTCCCGACTCATTGTAATCTCCTTTTCCTGAAGCTTTGAATGTAGCTTCTCTCCTGTCCGATGGTCCACCTTTTCTCATTTCGAAAGCAGTTAGGATTCTGTGCAACTGTGACATGGTAATGCTCTGTAGATTCTCCTTTTCTGCTATGGCAGAAACTTTTGATTCAAACTTAGAATACAAAGATCTTAAAACCTTTTCAACCAAGGTAACTTCTTTTATTTCTTCACCCAAGTTTTTCATACAATTAATAATCTCATCTATACATAAGAAATAATCAGCCACACTTTCATCATTGTGCATTCTGAAATTTTCATATTGAATTATGAGAGTTTGTAGTTTTGCTCGTTTTAGCTGATCGTCTCCTTCATAGCTCGGAACGATCTTGTCTCATATTTCCTTTGCGGTTTTGAGCTGCATAACCTTGACGAATTTTGATTGGGATAAACTCGTTAATAGAGTATTGACAACCTTTGCATTTGTTTCATACTACTTCTTACCAACCGTATCTATAGGAGTTGCTGATGGAAATGTGTATCCTGCTTCCACGATATCCCAAACTTCTATACCAAGAGATTGAAGATAGGATGTGATTCTTACCTTCCAATAGACAAAGTTGCTCCCATCAAAGATTGGTGGCTTGATAGATGCCTCTCTTTCGTAGTTGCTCATGATGATATACCTTCCTTCAAGTGATCAAGATTCTTTTGAAGGACCTGCTCTGATACCAATTGTTGGAAATAATACTGAGAGGGGGGAGTGAATCAGTATTATCAAATCAATTATTTTTCATTTCACAATTAGATTTGTATATGCTACCTCTGTTATGGGAAACTACGTGTATACGCTACTGTGTCTAAAGCAACCAGCGTATATCAAAAAACTTAAGATTCATTTAATGTTGATCTTTAATCAATGCATCAGAACTTCATTAATCATAAGAACAGTAAACAAGAGCAGTAAAACAGAATAGATTATCACACACATGGACACAAGATATAAGGTGGAAACCCAATGTGGGTGAAAACCACTTGCTGCAATTCATCTCTATCTTCTTATAATAAGAAACTTCTTTTTACAATATTTTTGTATTGGTGCAGTCTTATACCAGTATGCAGGCTTCTACCTGTAGAAGGCTACAACCTTCTCTTGTTCACTATCTTCTCCTGGAAGGGAGCTACAACCCCTTTAGCTCTTGTACTAGCTGATGTACTAGTACGTAGGTGCTGACCTACAGAAGGCTACAACCTTCTCTTTCTTCCAGGGACCACGTTTCATAAATTTTTAGACTGGATCCATCAATAACATTAATCAAACATCAAATATATCTCCATCAACCAATATCCTTTTCTTCAATCAAAATTGAATCAAATAATTACTTCTCTGAATGCTGTAACCAGAGTACATTAATAGTAACCAGAAACCAATCCTGAACCCAGAACACTGCAGCAATAAACAGAAGCAGTCAAAACTTATTTCATGAGACGTACGCTACTTCAATATATAGAAACCTGCGTGCATATGCTGCTGTATTAAGGCCAACCAGCGTATACGCTGTCTTCACTTACTGAACCTGTGTGTATACGCGCCTCTGATGTGCTGAACTTGCGTACAGATCTATAAAAGATAATTTACCCTTTTCACTTATTCAGACATCAGTTATACCCAGATTATCAGATTTATAGATCAAATCATGTGCCAAATATAACAGATCAAAATCACACAAAGATACTACTATTATAGCCTTAAGATCTTGACCCATCAATAGAACTTATCCATCTTTTAGCGCTCAGGTTCCTCCTTGGCTCAGATCCAGCTATGCACCATAACCCAATTCTAGATCTTGCTCTTCATAAGATATTCAATACTTGAGTTGATCATTTTTCCTAATGATCTCTTCCCCCTTTTATAGGCTTAGGCCTTACTCACTACCATGGTCCAAAACCATAGAGAATCAATACCATGGACCCAATACCTGGGTTCAACACTTCAAACAAGATACCATGGTCCAAAACCATAGTTCCAAATATCAAGGACTAAATACCATGGTCCAATTTTTTTTTTTTCCCACATGTACGTGTTTTTCCTTGCATGACAGTGCGTGCATACATATACGCGCCTTTTGATCATCGAACCTGCGTGTATACGCGACTTGGTTAAGAGGAACCTGCGTATATCTCTTTTTCTTTCATTCTGAGAGCCTGAACTGAGATCTTCCATCTGAGTGAGTTTCCATCAAGGACAACACCTCTGCCATAGTGCCAAACCTGTGTCATAATGCCAACACTTCGTAGCTCTGAATGATTTTGTCCCATATCCCTTTGGCTATCTTGAGCTGCATGACTTTGACAAATTCCGATTCTAACAAACTTCTCAATAACGTATTGATAGTTTTGGGATTGGTTTCGTATAACTTATTACCTACAGAGTCTGTAGGAATTGCTGCTGGAAATTGATATCCTCCTTCCACAATTTCCCAAACATGGGCTCGAAGAGATTGTATATAGGCTTTGGTTAATATTTTCCAATATACCAATTTTCTCCCATTGAAGATTGGTGGCTTGATAGATCCCATGCCTTCGTGATTATTCATCTTGAAAGATCTTCCTTCAAGCGATCAAGCTTCTTCTGAAGGACTTGCTCTGATACCAATTGTTGGAAATAATACTGAGAGGGGGGGTGAATCAGTATTATCAGATCAATAATTTTTCATTTCCCAAACATATTTATATACGCTACTTTTGTGAAGTGAACTAGCATGTACACGCTATAGTGTTTAGAGAAACTAGCGTATACCCAGAGAACTTATGATTTAGTCAATTTATCATGTGTTGATCTTTAATCAGTGCATCAGTAACTTATTAAATAATGTAGTTAAAAAATAGAGTAAACCATCACACATAAGCAACACACATGAACACCAAGATTTAAGGTGGAAACCCAATGTGGGGAAAAACCACCTGCTGCTGTCATCTCTGTCTTCTTTTAATAATAAGAAAATCTGTTTACAGTCTTGTACTGGTGCAGGCTCATACCAATACATAGTTACCCACCTGTAGAAGGCTACAACCTTCTCTTGTTTTCCAACTTCTACTGGAAGGGAGTTGCAACCCCCTAGCTCTTGTATTGGAGAATGTGTTTACAAGTACATACGCGTCGACCTATAGAAGGCTACGGCCTTATCTCTTCTTCCAGGGACCACGTTTCATAAATTTTCAGACTGGATGCTCCTGGCACAAAATATTATACATGAAGGCCTCGTTTCATCAAATTTTCATACTGGACCAATCAAAACTTCCAAATTGCATCAATCAATAGTTAGTTAATCTGAATAGTCAGATCACTGTCACCAAAACATTGTGTTGAACCCAGAAACCTGCATCATCATTCAAAACCAGCTGCAACCTCAAAAATCATGCATCATAATGTATACGCTACTTTACTGAACCAAACCTATGTATATATGCTACTTCCTTTAATCAAACCTGCGTATACTTTCAAAACTACTGAAACATAAAACCTCTAAATCAAGTATTTACCAATAAACAATATACCGACCATTCACTATCAATTTACAGAGCTTTACACAGGTTGTAGCAAAGATTACCCTCCTCACTAATACAATAAATCAATTAGATAGCAAACTCCTTATGCATTCAGTTATACATTCACATCTAAGAAGACTTCATTGACAGATAGTAGTAAGACAATAGAACTAATCAGATAGATCAATCAGATTTGAGAAACATGCTTTTCTTTTGTATATGCTACCTGGAAGAGTAGAACCCGCGTGTACACACACTTTTACTGAGACGAACCAGCGTATAAATCAGCATATTAACTCATAACTTCGCTACTATTCCAGACTTCATACAAACCCAAATCATGATATTTAAAGAATAAATAGGTATACATAATCAGATCTAGCCCAACCAATATTAGATCACTCAATGATAAGTCATTTCAGGTCTCATGATCTTGATCCAACATTGAATTCAAGGTGCACAAAATATTTCAGATCAATCACAAACATAGCCCCTGCAACATAAAATATACTTCAAATAGAAGTATTCCTTAGAAACCCTTTTCATTTGCACACCCTAGCCTTATGATCTTCTCCTCCTTATATAGTTTTAGGCCTTTCTCAAAACCTCAGACCAAAACCACTTAGGACTCGTGGTATTCTTGGACGGGATCAAATAGTCATTACTCTGCTCAATATTGTGGCTAATACCATGGTATTGACCCTTGGTATTGTCTCCTCTTGAATTTCCTTGATTTTCCAACATATACGCACTTTTCTTCTTGTGAGAGTGTGTGTATATGTATACACTCTTTTTGTTATGTGAACTAGCGTGTATATGCAGTTTTGATTAAGTGGACCTGTGTATACATATTAAACTGCTTTTCAGAATTCTTTACCTTCAACTTCTTCATTCTGATTAGTAAACATTAGTTCCATCTTCCTGTTCTTCTGTACCAATGCCCTGTTACATCTGAATGTACCTATTAAACTATGGGTTGCCTTTCATCAAAACTGAACTGACCTATGTGTGATTTGCCATCAAGGACAACACTTGTATCATAATGCCAACAACAACTTCCAAGAATGTAGACTCACTCCATCAAGGAAGAATTGCTTCTTTTTCCTCCTCCATAATGTTCTTAATCACTAATGGCTTCTTGAGGGGCTCTTGTTTTGGGTAGAAGATGTTGACTATGCTAACTATCTCTTGAACCTTGTTCCAACTAGACCTTTCAGTCACGTGACAAGCCTACACATCACGCCCGACTAGGTCTCAACAGCCTAAAGTTATTTTTTCACCTGGTTCAAATATGTTTGGCATTATGGCACAGGTTTGGAGCTATGGCACAGGTGTTGTCCTTGATGGCAACCTTCTTTGGCATCATATCTCAGTTCAAGTACTCAGAAAGTAGAAAAAGACATATACGCAGGTTCATCTAGACGAAGGCGCGTATACACGTGGGTTACACATTACAAAAGCGCGTATATGTTGGGGATCATTCTTTTGGTCCATGGTAGTTAGATCTTGGAACTTGAACCTATGTTTTGGACCATGGCATCTCGTCAGATGTGTTGATCCCTAGTTTTGGGTTCATGATATTGAAATGTTATGGTTTTGGACCATGGTATTGGGGAGGCCTAATGCTATAAAAGAGGAAGGAGATCTTGCGACAAATATCCCATCTGAATTATTATAGAAGATCTGATAAAGCGCTAGAGCTGGTATATTGGGTGGTGATGCAGATCTGGATCTGAAGGAAAGAGGAACCTTAGCACAAAAGGAAGGATAAGGTCTATTCATGGGTCATAATCTTTAAGCCTAAATGATAGTATCTTTGTATGATTTTGATCTACTAGATGTGGCGCTTGTTTGACCTATAAGTCTGAAAATCTGGGTTAATTAGTGACTGAATATCTGGAAGAGTGCGTTGTCCTTTATAGATCTGTACGCAGGTTCAGTGAAGCAAAGGCGTGTATACACGCAATTTAGGTGAAGTTAAGGCGCGTATACGCAGGTTGTTCCATGCGCAGATGCGTATGTACGCAAGTTGCAGACTGTTGAAATTGCGTATATGCTTTAAGTTGTGATCTAGCTGTTTCTGCTCATTGCTGCTGTGTTCTGGGTTCTGTTGTGTGGTTTTTGGTACTGTGTTTGGGGTACAGCTGGCAGAGAAGTATCTACTTGATTTCAGATCTGGTTAGAGAAAAGGATTTTGGTTGATGAAGAATTGATGATTGTTTGATGTTCATGGATCCAGTCTGAAAATTGATGAAACGTGGTCCCTGGAAGAAAGAGAAGGTTGTAGCCTTCTGTAGGCCAGCACCTACGTACTAGTATCTTGGCTAGTACAAGAGCTAAGGGGGTTGTAGCTCCCTTCCAGGAAAGCTGGAAAACGAGAGAGAGTTGT
>APFE030378652.1:9122-37484 GCA_000404065.3 Pinus taeda | reverse complement strand
TTTGTCATTACGAGTCCCTTCCATCATAGCTCCTCCACCAAAGTGTCACCAAGACTATCTCTTGGTCTCGGCCATGAGAAGTCCACCCAAGAGTGTGCCCTTCAAACTGTCCATGAGTCATGCCGGGCACTTAGCCATGTGACTAAAGCACAACTCACTTCTCCACAACGATCATCAAGTCCCACCCTTGTCACGGGTCTTTGTGCCTTCTCCAACAAGGTCACAAACAACCCCAACAAGTCCTGCAAACATCAACAATCCTTGTTTCTCCATACAAGGTCTCACCATAAACATCCATGGTAAGATGTCCTCTAGCTTCGGCAAACTGGTTTTGCCCTTCCCTGCACACGATCCATCCACCAAATGCTCAAATGAAACACATGTATCATCAATACTCACATCATCATGAGGTTCCTCCATGAGAGTATCTTCATCTCCACATGTATGCAAACAGCACGATCCTGGTCCAACTTGATCAAACTCAAGTTCATCCTCGGTCACGGTCATGTCTGCAACATCTTCGGTCATCAAGACTCCCTCTTTCTTGGTAGTACAATCTGCAACCTCATCTTGCTCCATTGTCCAACCAAGTTGAAGAAGTTCATCTTCAACATTTTTCTCCAAGACTGCAAGCTTCTCACGAATGCAGGGATTCTCCTTTTTCAACCGCTTCAACCTGTATAAGGTAAGCAAGAACTTCCCTTCACATTCTTCCAAACCTGCCATGCCTTGCACTTCGTCTTCCCCTGGTTCGTACTTCGTTCAAGCGCCCAAACCGTGTACACCTGCCCACACGCAGTGCCACTTGTCCACCTGACAAGTGCCCAAATCGTATAACCAGCACGTAGTACCGCCTGTTCTACTCTACGACACCCGGTTCCAACCTTTACCAGCTTCACCAAGCACCCTGCAACCATGAACCGGCCCTTGTTCCACTCATGTGAAACTAGCTTCCTTCACCTGCAAGTACTTGCTTCCACTGTCACGAGCAACCAGCTCAACCGAGCTCTGATACCAACTGTCACGCCCCCAAGCCTACGGTAGTCTTCCAACTGTGCCGGCGAGGTGCGGCACCACCCCACTTTTTCTTTTTAACAATACTCAAGTGTGCGGACTACGCCTAATTCACAACCGATACTCAGCTTGTGTTTCGCAACCAAGTAAAATATGCATTATCCTTTATACTTAATGAAAACCCATACTTCATTCATTATCCATCACAATTATTAAAACAGCAAGAACAACAATTGCACAAGTATAAAGGGGGAGGGGCAACTCCCCGTAACATGAGTCTGCCCAACCGTTTTATTAGAATATCAGTTTACAGTATACAAATGTACAAGTGTGCCTGGCAGAATCCAAGGCCAACACTTAACCAAATATACAAAGTAGGCAACCTGCCTTTTACAATGGTTTTATGCTCTTTTGCACGAAGAACAGCGCCCCCATAAGTCACCTGTAACACTTCGTCAAATCTGCACCAAAACCGCACTGTCGAACTGTCACTGCATCACCTTCGCCATAGTTTCAAGTCCATCGTACATATAGGCCACCTTGGAGCACTACGCATGAGTTATGCGTAGCTCCTACCCCTTATGCGCATTTCCCACTTGAACTGTGCGAAGAGAGAGCAAGTTCGATGATCTCAAATGAAGCTCTACGCTCATGTATATATACGCTCCAACAATGGTGGGTGTGGGGGCGGTCGCTCCTTGGCCGACCCCCAAAATATCATGAACGCGCCCCAAAATCCTTTCTTACTCCTGTCGGCCTTACCCATGGGCAAGCCCCTTCTCCATGGCATATAAGTCCTCTTGAACGCTCTTCATTTTCTCACTGAGTGTTGTGCGCCCTTGTGTATTGTCGCACTTCATTTGGATGAACGTCGCATTTGCTGCAATCATATCGTCACATTTTTCGCGTAAGGATGTCCGCCCGTCGCACGTTTGCCCGCTCGTGCACGTCTGCCGGTGCGCGCCCGCCCAGGCGCCCGCGCTCGCCCGTCGCACGTTTCCTAGGGCGTTACAACTAGGCTTTCGCGTGTCTCATACGTACCAAGATTGGTCTATCAATTCAGAACATTGATTTTTTTTTTTTTTCAGGTCGAAAAAACTATATTGCATTTATATCAGAAATATAAACAAGAACATTATATCAGTTCAGCTGTTCTTCATATACATGATATAAAAACATACGAAAGATCTATCACCAAGGCTCAAACCAAAACTGAAAGACGAAATTGTTCCACATATATGAGCCTATAATAGGATCGGCATAAACCAAAAAAAGCTCCCAATAAGATTGAGCAGCATCTGAACAGGACTGCCTAATGAAACCAAAAATTTACAGACAATAAAGGACTGAAACTATAGAAGACTCGCAGTCCATAGCAAATCGAAGGCAGCAAAAAGAAACGGATCCTGGTATACTGCTTCCGGCAGCAGGATTATGTAAACACTCATGAAGAACCTGTGATCACTGGAAAAGCAAAGCTTCAGCGACCAGAGAGAATATCAGAGCTTACTAGAAAACAAAACCAAAAAAAGATGAAAGAGCCAGAGCCAAGACAAGGTTAGAAATCAGGAAGGAGGAAGTCCTGAATGGATATAATATTGCCCTCAAAAGAAACCTGCAAGAACCATAAACCTGGAGCCATCCGGAGCTCTTTTTTGGATAAATCATCTGCAGCTTGGTTAAGATCCCTCTTGATGTGACGTATGGACACACCCTTAGATCTGTTCCATAAAAAATTAATCCTATCAATCCATCCAGAGAGCTGCGGATTCTTTATGATGTTCTTACCACGAAGACCATCAACCAAGACCTTAGAATCACCAAAAATGGAAACATCCTGAAGATTGACACAAAGACAAAAATGAAGAAGGCCAGCAAGGGCCATCGCCTCCGCCTTACTGTTAGAACCACTCCCTCCATTCCAGAAAAGATGATAATGGCAATTTTCATTTACCACAATAAAAACCCCACAGCCACATTGGCCACCCTGTTCAGCCACGTCGAAGAAGGCTCTCAGCATAGCAAACAGGTCCTGCACTCACACTTTCTTTCTGATCTGGATCCTTGGATATGCTTTGCGGGATCGATTCAAATATAGAAGAGATGGTTATCCTACTACTTTTTTCAAAGCTTGGAGGGGGCTCCGACAAGGTTTTTCTCTCTCGCCCTTGTTAATTACACTGGTGATGGATTGTTTTAGCCTCAAAGTAAAAGTTGCCGGATCAGTGGGGTTGTTTACTTGAATACATTTGGGTAAAGATATAGATATCACACAGTTTTTTTGTCAATGACATACTTTTGGCATGGCTTCCAGGACACAATGGATGGCTATCCACGACATATTGGTCAAGTTCGGTTGGGCCTCGGGTCTGATTGCCAATGAGGAGAAGTCAGTTATATTACATTCCTATGGAGATCTCGCTGAGATCAATTACATCTCCCAAATCTTTAATTTCAGCATTCGGCCCTTGCATGATGGCTTCATTTATGTCGGTTTTCACCTAAAACCGAACAACTACAGAATTGCAGATTGGAATTGGTTGTTAGATAAATTCAGGAAAACACTATTTTGTTGGACAAATCGACGGTTATCTCTTGGTGGCAGATATGTACTCACACAGGCCGTATTACAACAATTGGCAGTTTATTGGGCACACCTCTATATTTTACCATCAATCATTATTAGAAAGATAAAAGGTATCATGGCCCAATTTATCTGGTCCGGATCGGGAGAAATGCACAAATTTCACCTCGTCAAATTGGAAAGATTACCATTCCTAAGGATGCAGGTGGATGGGGAATCCTCGATATAGGACTTTTGGTTTGGCTCTCATCATAAAAGCTCTGTGGAGGGGTCTCTTTAATGATGGCATTTGGCGAGATATCATCAATTCTAAGTATCTCCGTCACAAAAACACTGAAGTTTGGATCAGGAGTGGTAACATCGGGATCAAATATGGGTTTTACATCTGGAATAGCTTCAACAAGGTGAAGGATTTGTTTTTCCACAGGATTCACTAATCATTTGATAATGGAAATCGTATCATAATTGGCTTGGACAATATACAACGCATGGAGGATGCACTCTCGTTTCCAGTGGACACAATGGCTCGTAATGACAGTAGAAATCATAAGATAATGGATTAAGAGCAAATGGCAAGCATTGGATAATGGATTATGTGGACCATATGTTTTTTCTTCATAGATATGATGACATAATTAGCTGGCACTTATCAAGACCTTTGGTTTGGCTCTCATCATAAAAGCTCTGTGGAGGGGTCTCTTTAATGATGGCATCTGGTGAGATATCATCAATTTAAGTATCTCCGTCACAAAAACACTTCAGTTTGGATCAGGAGTGCTAACATCAGGATCAAATATGGGTCTTACATCTGGAATAGTTTCAACAAGGTGAAAGATTTGTTTTTCCACAGGATTCACTAGTCATTTGGTAATGGAAATCGTATTATAATTGGCTTGGACAATATACAAGGCATGGAGGATGCACTCTCGTTTCCAGTGGACACAATGGCTCGTAATGACAGTAGAAATCATAAGATAATGGATTAAGAGCAAATGGCAAGCATTCGATAATGGATTATGCGGACCATGTGTTTTTTCTTCATAGATATGATGACATAATTAGCTGACACTTATCTTCTAAAGTTAGTGGTCCAAATCCAATAGAGTAAATTCACAATATGACAAATGTTGAAATAGAGTAAATTCACAATATGACAAATGTTGAAATAGAAATGCACGTGATTTCCCTAAATTAACTAACTATATTAATGTTCCCAAATTAACACTTATTTTTCAAAGTCACCGAGATCCAAGCCCAGTAAACTAAATCCAAAAAAGAAATCTAACGAAAAGGAGGATGGACAAGTGTTTTCCATCATCATAGATGTTGTGTTAATGTGATTTCTCAAATTAACTAACACTTATCTCTAAAAGCCACTCAGGTCCAAGTCCAATCAATTAAATCCAAAAATAAAGATGAATCAAATAAAAAGGATCATACATGTTGTGTTAATGTGATTCCTTTAAAGTCGCCTGTCCAAGTCCAATAAACTAAATCCACAAAATATAAACGCTGAAATGAAAATTCCTTGTGACACAACAAAAGAGAACCAACAGCACAATTGACAAATACAGTGCACCAGGCATCACCCACATGATTTATCAAGTATCAGTGCTGGGAAACAAGTGCCCTAAAAGGGAAATTATAGAACACCCAACTCTCACCTTCAGCCCCCTCTAGTGCTGTAAACTTGATAATGCCCTATTCTCACACCTTCAGCCCCCTCTAGTGCAGCCAGTAAGCTCAATAGATGGATAAACAAAGGCCACAGAGCCGTATAAAATATCTACAACCAGAAGTATGTGCAACTATCTTGATTTGAGAGAGACAAAATTATGGCTATGCGCAAAACCTCAGCAAAAAAAACCCTTTCACTGAGTAGCAATGGCGGAATTGGAGATTATTTTTAGATATTATAGATTAAATTAATCCAGCTTTGTTGATTTAAAAGTGGTGTCGTGCTTTGTGAAGCCCTGCATTGAGGATTAGCTTTATATGTTCACAAAAACATTCTCTTGAGCCTTCTAAGATTGTCAGTCATCATGGTGACCGCTTTTGTATTCTAATTCATGCTCTGCAGAAAGTGTGAAATTAGCACGACAATCAATGCATCATATCCAAAACCATGTCTGAAAGAGAAATGGATTATAATTAGCCTTTGATATTGATTGAATTTTCAAGTTTAGGGAGGATAAAATGAAATAGCTTAAAAGTACTATAGCAGAGATGTAAAGTTATTTGTAAGCAACAAAGGATGACCAGCACATTCTAAGAGACAAAATCATTAAAGACAGACTCAACAGAATAGTACAAAAAATCAGAATCCACGAACAACAACAAGAAGGAAGCATCCACCAACACAACTTGCAGCTGTGATACATTAAAAACTAACATAGTAAAATCATGGTAGGAACAGCCTTGGCACCTTATGGCCAAAAAATGCATGTACAAATCTCAGGATCATAGCCATCATGACATTCAAACTGCTACATTCAACAACTCTCTAGCATAATGCAATGAAGAGTTGGCACACGAAACAATTTATAAGCAAGATATGCTTCATCTACATGACATGTTTGGAGCCTTTGTGCCAGAGATGCCATAACATATAAAATAAATGATGAAGATAAAAGATAATGACGAAAAACACCCTCAGTTTTAAGAGTTGTCTTCAGTGCAACTTTTTGGACTTTCCAGTGCCGGAATTGGGCGGAAAAAATTGAGATAAAATCTTGATTGTGCTATTTAAACTGGTTTTTTTACTGTATATATGGATTCAACGCTCTAAAAAAGCCCTAGGGCACTTCGATTGTGCAGGTGTTACCCATCAAGCTTGTGATTTCAATAAATTCCTGCCAGATTTTAGAGAAATTAAACCGGAAAAAACCCACTGGAAAAACTTCCAAAAAGTGCAGGTGTTAGCCATCAAGCTTGTGATTTCAATAAATTCTTGCCAGATTTTAGAGAAATTAAACCAGGAAAACCCACCGGAAAAGCTTCCAAAAAGTCTCACTAAAAACAACTCGTCAGTTTTATAGTAGCTAGAATTTGCTCGGAGAAAACTAAGCGGGGATGGGAGAGTAAGGGTACAACTTGGACTCAGTTAAAAACTATGTCAATTTAAATGACCCTTATTGTTTATTCTTATGTTTTAAACTATGGCAGTCATGAGATTTTGGGTTAACCCGTTAAGTCAAAGTCACCAGGTGTCAAAAACTCTTGAGCTTTTGCTACGCCATGTCAAACTAGCTCAGTTAGGCACCAAACCAGGTACAAGTCCTGAATCCACTTAGTACCAGGCAAGTCCTCGGACCAAAAAGAGTTACCAAAAAGACGTGAAAGAAAGACAAAAGCAAGATGCAAGCCAATAAAATGGATGATAGAGCGAAAAAACAGAGCACATGGTGATTGTGTGATAAAGGAAGACTGCAGATGGTTAATGAAACATTTGCTATGCGTAACATGAGTATTAAACTATTATAACATTTGTTTATGGCAAAGAGCTGCATAATTGTAACGACAGTAGAAATCATCCATTTTAAGTGTCACCTGCCAAGAGAAGAACAAAAGGATTAAGTTCAATTTCTGTTGAAATGTCCAAGGTTTGAAAACCAACAGCATCTACTTCCACTATTTGTAAGACATCAATGCATTCACTTCAAACTCCTTTTAAATTGTTATCACTTAAAGTCTCAATTTGAAGTATAATAATCCAGAAGCTAATACATGGCCATTGGAGAGTGAAAATTGCTATAAAGTGGACGCTGGGTCCAGACTGCAAGTTGTTAATCATAATGGTTATTCACAAACATTTGTAAATTCGACCAAGATATGGCAATCTAGAACTAAAACGTTGATAGCTTCTTGGTAACAAAGAACAACAGAGTACATGCCATTATGTAGTAACATTAAATGAAATCCTACTTAGCAGTTTTAGTTTTGCTTAAATCGGATAAAATGACACAGTTTTGGATCAGTGCGACTACATAATTCATGTACATGAAACTTTTCCCGAAAATAAAGTTAAGGAGAAACATGCATCGTTTCATGACAGACACTACAAAGGATACTCTCAAATCTTTTAAATTTCCCGTAAGTTTCAAAAATGCCAATATAAGATAGTAAAGCATTTGTCAAAAGAAAATGATAAATATGTATCCCTTACAGATTAATTACAGTATTTCAAACTGATAGCAATTATTTAGACAAAACAAACCTGATAAAACATTATTGCTCAGACCCTACTTTACAGAACGGAAATAGACTAAAGTCACATTGGAGCATCCCATGTTACAAAAATTCCAACTATCATGTATCTGATGTACCATAGATGTCATATTTATCAAAAAGGACCATACATTAAGAAGTTTACATCGCCTAGGCAATGCAATAAAAAACCATCAGTCTCTGTAATGCTTGAAATCCATGAACAACTGTTGTAAAAGCATGTAACTGGATAAATATACCATAACCCCAAAAAATATGTGTAGAGGAATTAACAATCTTTTAGGGTTTTCCTCATTGGTAAAAGCAAGCAATTCCTTTAACAATCGCAGATGGAGAGGTGTTAAACATCAAATGCAACAATACTGAACATCCAGCAAACCTAAATTTAGTAAGCTGGCTTTCTGAAATCAACTCATGGAAAATTGTCTATCGTTCATAGCCAATCATTGTTCATCAGTACATCCAAAAGAAGTGAGGAATTGCATAGCAACGGATACAGTTTGTCCATCATTACATCCAAAAGAAGTGAGGAATTGTATAGCAACAGATACAGTTGTCTATCATTATATCCAAAAGAACTGAGGAATTGCGTAGCAACAGATACAGAAAGGAATACGTCAAAAACTAAATGGCTGAGCAACAGCATGGTATCATGGTATAGAGTGCTGGCCCTTTGCATTCCTGTAGCAAGGCCCGTAAATTTCGATGCCACAGGTATTTGTATCTGCCTTGAAAATACTGCAACAAGGATATGCCCATTATGTAGAATGCATTCCAGTTTGACTGCAATCCATATCTCTATTTAGAGCTTCCAATAGGACATCTATGCAAAGCAAAAAAAATTCTGCTAGGTGCGTTGAGCAGAAGATCTGTTCAAAAGTCAAAATTTCCAAAATGGAAATGCCTTCCGACTTACAGCGCTGTAAAAATGCAGTTAGTCTATGCAGAAATGGCAAGCCGAATCAAAACTATGGACAAAACGCCGTTGTTTCGGCACAATCAATAGCAATGCAGGTTGTTTTGCTTCAAGGAATGGTCAATTCTATGGTCATCCAATGCTTGATCCTCACTCCCCCAGAGCATAGAAGTGAAGGGCCTGTGACTCAACTGCCCCCCTTGAAATTCGAAATCCATTCCGGCTGACGGGCCGAATGGTGGAAGGGCCAGAATACTATGAACTGAAGCGGGGGTTTGTGGATGTTGCTGTAATTTTGAAGGATTTGAGGAAACAGGACCTATAATGGACATAGGCAAAGCAGGAACAGTACCCGTACCTGTTGCTGCCATGATCGCTGGCTCCGCTTTGTTCAGAAGCCATTGAATTGTTTCTCCATCTGACTTGTGACCCAACTCACGCGTTAGCTGAAATATCCTCGCTGCACTGGCTGCAGGTATTCTAACCCTCCTGCCTCGCCCATTCACCTTCGTGTGCCTGTCTTTGGTAGAGGATCTCTTGGCCACCAATGCCTTCCTTGCTGGATCATTGCTCTGGGGATCCGCTAGTACTATCCTCTGCTCAGCCTGGTTTGGCACTTCTTCGGAACTCATTTCCAGTTACAATCTCTGCAATCTCAACTGTATACAAAAATGGGTAATCCCAGTATTCTGATAGAAATAAAGCCTGTAAAAATTGCAGAACCCGGAGCCCTAATTTGTATTATGCATGCACCCCTTTTATAGAACGAACCCGCAAGTTTCCCCCTTTGGTTACAAATTCTCGGGTTCAACCTATGCTTATCTGCAGCCCATTATAATGAGATTACATGCTTGTAATGAGCTGTAAACAAAAGGCAAATAAACTGGGGATTCACGAGTGCTCATATGGTTTCATGGGGAATACCAGAAAACCCGTATATTTGTAAATAAAAGTCGATCAAAGCAGATGTCCATTTATTAGTTTCTGGAAATTGTGTCAATTAGGATTGGGTAGTTGAAAATTCGAATTCAAACATTGAATATTGCATAGACCTAGAAAAAACAGAGAAGAGTAATAAAGGGACTCGGGGAGCAATGCATTTACAATGGTTTATGTAAAGGCCCAACGGTTTTGTGTAAAGTCCCAACAAAGCCCATCCCACCGAAACCTGGAAAAGACTTTGGAAATCTTGTAGTATTGAAGAAGAAAAGACCACCCACCTGCCGAGCACTTGGGAATTCCTGCAGTCTCTGAGAAGAAAACAACCTCCACCTGTTGATTTATTGTAATTGCAAAATAGTGTGGATATCAGTGCATTTGGGCGGGGAGAACATGCAAAGCAGAATAGATTAGAACTTATTTGTAGGGTTCCTTTTTCCAAAAAATTTTGGAATTAAAAATGGAGGAGAGAGAGGGGTTATAGAAAGACAGAGAAACCAAAAATTGCCTGAGATTAAAAGCGCACAGAACCCAAGCTAGAGAGTACCAGAACACATTTGACGAAGGTAAATTCATATTGTGCTATAAAGTAATGCTACTACTCATGAAAATCCAAATTCATGCGGTTCCTTATCTTGACAATTTTCAACCCAAGTTGGGCATAGACAAAAGAATATTGCTTGCCTCCTAGAATGAGACTTTTTGAGATTTGTCTTAGTCATGGAAAGCAGCCTTGGCGGCCTTAAAATATTCATATGTGGCTTGCAGATCACGGAAAATGTATTGAATTCATTTAAAAAATGTCATGAGCAGCATTAAATTAACAGGAATGGGGAGCCACCAAATCTATGTTAAACATTTTAATTTCACTATCTAATTTCTTATGTTGTTTTATATATTATTCCAAAGATTTATATATCTGAGAAGAGCTTTATGCACTAAGATTGTTTTTATGTATTGAATTCATTTAAAAAATGTCATGAGCAGCATTAAATTAACAGGAGTGGGGAGCCACCAAATCTATGTTAAACATTTTAATTTCACTATCTAATTTCTTATGTTGTTTTATATATTATTCCAAAGATTTATATATCTGAGAAGAGCTTTATCCACTAAGATTGTTTTTATTTATTTATGACATTGATAGTCCATACTTCTTATCATATTCTAGTGCATATGGTATTATTGTGAATTGTTTTTTTGGTTAGTTATTTGTTCATTAAGTATACATGTGATAAAATTTTAACTCCTTGTGATGCGCTTGGCCTCATAAGACACATAAATCATTATGATCCATTAGTATGGTTAGATATGATATTGGTTATAAAGTATGATATGATAGGGTACTCTTTTTTTTTTTTTATGAGTTTGGGTATATTTTAATATTTTATATTATATGTATATATATGAAAATTTAATATCTCAAAGTTTTATAATGAAATTTGAAAAATAAATTTTAATGAATTAGAATATATAATAGTCTATTAGAGTTTGGAATATGCTTTTACATTGTTTATGTGTGGTTAAGAGTTTATTTTCTTAAAATGTAAGGAAACAAATTAATGGCCCAAGACCAAGAGGCATCTAGCAGGAGTGAAAGCTTACCCCCTTATGGATCACTAACGAGTAATACTAGGGAGCATAATGTTCCTTGAATGAAAGTGATGAGTTAGCTTGCATTCGTGGATATCCACCAGTGATGGATGTCCCCACTATTGGTTTGGAATCTGAGTTATGATAGGTTTTCTCGATGTTTATAAAATAATAGTCAGTTGGGGCTATTTCAAGTGATTGGGTAAAATGGTTTTTATCTCCCTCACTGAGATTAAATTCCTGAGTGACATGATGATGAGAAATATTGATGTAATGACTACAATCAATAAATATTGTTGTATTGACCCTAACTCTCACCCTCAAGTTGTGAGAGAAGAAGATTTCCCTTGGAAAAAAAAAATTATATATATTAAGAGTTTTTAGTGTAAATTTTGTATTTCTTATAATTTATGTAATGTTAGAAATTTCACCTCAAGTATGAGGTTTTTGAGATCTATTTCATGTGAATTTTTAGTTTAGAATTGTGTTTCCCCCCATGGGTAACAACTCCCAGACCTCCTTCTCATGCAGGTAGTGTTGTTGCTTGGATAAGCTCTCTTGCTCATATCTTCTAATTTTAAAACTTGATTTTTTCAGTTCTTCCATTAGATACATGATGATATGGCCTTACATCACTTTTGAGATATTTTAGGTGACTTAGCCATGGTATATCAACTCATATGAGTTACACATCAAATATTGTGTGCACTCGCAGATGGCACTTCACGTTTGATCTTTATTTCAATCAATGTCTTAATGTTCTCATGTGTGGGTTTCCTACTCAGACATGGTGCGTGATTTCTTACCTAGTCGTCAACATAATAAACATCGGGTGTGATCTAATAATGTTTCTCAACAATAAATTTTGTATTGTTTTGTCTCATTATACCATGGAGTGCATAATTGTCCATAGAGAAGTGTCATCAAGACTTTGGTCAAGTCATACTACTAGGGATCTAGTGGAATTATTGCACTTCATATCCTAACCATACTTAACACTTTCCATCATTTCCTTTTCACTCTCATCTCATTCATAAAAATTTATTATTATAAGCCATGTTTGACTTATCATATGTCATCTAGCAAGGTCTAGTTAAACAAATTGAAGACCAATATGAACCTAAGTAAAATAAATTCAAAAATATTAAAGGTGAAGAGTATTAAACTTTAAAAAAAAAAAAAAAATCTAGAGTTATGTCTTAGACATTGTCACACATAATACATATAAGGTTTTCCACCATGGTAAAACTTAGGAAAATTATAAAATTAATCTATTTTATGATGTTGTTAAAAGAGATTACTTGATGTGCATCGCTTAATTTTTTGAGTGTTGAGACTTAATTCATTAGTATAGCTAGATTCCCACATTGGGATTTGTGCACTATGGCTTGAGATTTATATACTTGCATTAGGATTCATGATACTATCGGCTTAACATCTCTGTACCAGTAAATAGATATATCTTCATTGGGATCCATATCAATTTTCATAGGATTCGTGACATCTGATTAGGATATGTGGCACTGTAATCAGATCCTTGACAATGTGTTGGACAATGATAAGGACTATATATCATCATCATAAGCCATGCAGACAATTCCTAAAAGGTGCACTTACTTTCTTGGACCATTTTTTGGGGTGTTAAGGTGGTTAAAACACAATTTTTTAAGGTAGTCATCTTTGGGGGGCATTATATTTTGAAAGAGTACCTAGAACTCTACTACATCAACACAATTAGATGCAAAATGGCCATGGGATTTCTAAAATTGGTTTATAATAGAGAATCAAGCAAAAATTTACCTAGCTTTGATGTTGTTGAAATATAACCAGTGAAAATTGTCACCACGTTTTGGCCACTCGATATCTGCATGTATTGGTTGTTAAAGCATCTTGTAGAGTGCACCTCTCCCTTTTTACTAGTCCATCCATATGTTTGAGTTGGTTGAGGTGGTGATATATTATTTTTTTGCCTCAAAATGGTTTTAAACCATGGTATTGACAGTGTCTCTTGTTTTAGCTCATGGTTTTGCTTGACCACTTTGTATTGGTACATGGTATTATACTAGCACATGGTTCGTTATTCACAATTTAGTGAGGTGCCTTATCTATATAAGGAGGGCTCCTCTCTCAATTTTTTTTGTGAAAAAACAATTGGAAAAACTTACTTACCTTGCAAAAGCTCTTGTGTGAGATTTGTCTAATTTTTATGTATATGTTTTAGAGTTATCATAGAGGGTATTTGACTAGGTAGGTTCCTAGGAAGGAAGTAGAGAATATAACATTAAGCAAATGTAATTGAGGTAATGGAGTATTCCTATCTCATCTCTTTTCTTAATCTATGGGCTTAAATAATTGTTTAGGGCATGGATATATTAGGATTCACCTTTCAATTTGTGCTTAGTTAGATTATATGTTGTAGTACTTAAGCTAAGTCCTCTTAGATTAGTCTTCCCTAGGAATCTTGTAGTGTATCTAGTATCAAATCTTGAAGCTCATTAAGCAATCTATCATGGCGCTAGTGACTAGTCTTCCTTACATTTCTAGCCACATCTTTTAAAATTTCCCTTTTAATTTTTGTTTACTTGCAACCTAAGGTTTCAATGCTTATATTCCTAGATCTAGGTTGCATGTTCAAGCCTATGTATCTCAATTTTTTTTTTTTCTTTTTCTTTTTTCCTTTTGCGTACTTAAAATTTCCTTCCAAATTGTTCCATCTTTCATATTGAATCACTAAAACATTTTCATTTCTCTTGGATCTAGTGATTTAAAGTCGTTTCTTTAATAGATCTAAGTGAAATTTAAATGGACTTAACTATACATCAATAAAGTTGAAATTTCCATTCGAATCTATTTCTTTTCATTGAATAAAATCCATTATTAATCATTCATATGTTCTCAAACAATGATGATAATGCCCAATGATTTGAGGATTCAAATGTGTTACAAGTTCAAACCTCATTGGATAAGGATTTGGTAAATTTTACATTCACTTATGATGAATATTGTATTTGATTGTTAATCCAAATCACTATACACAAAAGATCGATGGTTTAGACCCTCAAATGACTTTTCTTTTCAACAAGAAAAAAACCAACATCTTTGTATTGATATAATAATGTTTTTAAATCGTCTAAAATTGATAAAAATATCAAAGTGTATCATGATATCCCCATCATGCTAAAATAATCCAAACACTAATCTAAATATAACATATAGACCATAAAGGTTCCTATGATCAATAAGAAACATTGTGCCCACAATCACATAAAGAAAAAATCAGCATTTATAAAGAGCCTTAGATAATAAGAAACTGTCCTGAATCAACTAAACATCCAGCTCAAAACTCTTCCACAAAGATTATGCCCATTTGAGTCAGTAGGCCTTTTTTTGAAAGGGCATAAGCATACCCATTCAATTCCTTGTAGATATGTGAAATGTTGATGGACCAAAAGATTTATAGAGTTGTCTAACCCTCTATTTCTAGTGACCAAGAGTGGCTATTTCTAGAGAAAAACTCTCGTTTATCCATTCCACCACTGCATTGGAATCCCCAAAGACATGTAAAGAGTCCAAAACTAAGAATTTAGCATATGATAAGACTCCACATAGGGTTGATAGCTTATATTTCATATTGGATCCTAGACCACACCCCCATAAAAGATTAAAAAAAAAATATTTTCTCAAAATATATCACTCCACCACATTCACAAATATTAGAGCTAGTAGCCCTATTGAAGTATGTTGAGGGAAATTGATCCATCAAAATAGGAGTATATAAAATTTTGATCTTACGAGGACATGTTATGGGACTTAACTCCAAAAAAAAAAAAACCCTATTATTGTAGCAATGGTTCTGTTTATGATTGGTTCTTTATCCTCAAATATTAAGCAGTTCCTTGTTCTCCAAATCCCCCAGGCAATGTAAATAGGGAGTGTTGCATACTTTGAATTAGCATAAATCTAGTCTTTCAAACAGATCTACAAATTATCCCCATTCCAAGAGGAAAAGTTTTAAGTCCTTCATAACAACTTGCCAGATAGCCAAAGAAAATGGGCATTGTAGAAAAAGATGTGATATATTCTCCTCCTTCCTCTTGCATAATGCACATCTACTCAAGCCATTGAAACCTATTTTACATAGGATATCCCATGTAAGTATTTTTTTCTCAAACATAGCCACCCAAATAACTTTAATTTCAGCGAAAGCTTCCACTTCCAAAGCTTCTCATGCCACCAGACAAATATAGAACTAGTCATTGTCATAGAAATATGTCTACATGCATCTTTAACATTGATTCTACCCTCCTTCATGCATCTATTTCAAAGTAGATTATATTCATCTTGGTTTAGACTCACTCTGAATTGTTTCAGATCCAGAATGTATCTATCCCATAGAGTTTCCATATCTCCAAAAGTCCTAGGTCACTAACATACATCCAAACAGTACCTACTTTGTAATTTTTCTCCCATTTCTTTATCTGGTTGATGTAGTAAATTCCTCTATTATGTAGATATTTGAGGAACTGTTGAGGAAAATGTAAGATTGCATAAGATCCTACAAATCCTTCTCTAATCTTCACCATCGATCCATCACCAATTTTTGAAAGCACATTTCCACCCAACCATCACTTAACTGATAATAACTGTGCTAAATCAAAGAAGTGTCTCAAGGGCCCTGAATATGTGCTCTAACCCAATCTTCCACCTTTTTATCTGTTATATATTTGTCTCTGCATATGTCCTTCAAAAAACCATCTTCAAACAAGGATCTCCAAAGAGTTTTTATCACCAAATCCCACCCAAATCAAAGAAGGTTTTTCAGCCCCCAGGCTCCATATTCTTTTTTGGGCTTCGATATATCCTCAAGATTAACCAAATGTATTTTATGATGTTTTGTAGTGCAACCTGTATAAAATTAGTCATAATAGAAATTTTCTTCTGAAGAATAGATTTAGGGACGCTTACTATATGCATCCAATATGTTGACATATTATGTAGAATAACCTTTATAAGGGTGAGCCTACCCCCTATGGACAACCACTTATTTTTCCAATTTAGTAGCTTCCGTTCAAACTTATCAATCATCCACCTCCAATCCTTAACCAAATATTTATTTAGTTTAAGGAAAAAACCCAAGTAAGAAAAACCTTGTGTTAGATGTATCACCCAAATAGAAAAAGATCTACAATTTCTTGATGAATCTCTTGGTCCACCTCATATTATATGAAGATGGATTTTTCATTGCTTAGTATCAAACCTATTTCTCTATGAAAACTACCAATAATCTTAAAGTATTGCCTCCATTCCATTAAGGGACCCATCCCAAACAAAATTACATCATCAACAAAGAGAAATTGGGTGACAAATATATTCCTAAACTGAATACCAACAACCAGTCCATTCCAATTTTCCTCTAGAATAAGATGACTTAAATTTTCAATAATAATTATAAAAAGAAGTGAAGATCATGAGAAACCCTGGCACAATCCTTTAGACGCCCTAAAAAAAGATATGGAACACCATTGATGAGAACTGCAAACTGGACTATAGCAGTACATGTCATTATCCGCTACACAACACCATATGAGAGCCTAATCTTAATTAAAGCCATACTGAAAAATCCCCAATCAAACAATCACAGGCTTTAACAAGGTCCAACTTGAGAATTAGTGTACTCAAATGTTTTGCTTTTGTTGAGTGTTGACACTCTTGAGATTTCATAATGGCATCATGTATTTGCGTCCCTTTGGGAAGCCCAAATTGTTGTAGTGAGATGGCATCAGATAACTTGCCCCTGAGTCTTAAAGCAATAATCATAGATATTAATTTGTAAACCATATTACACAAATAAAATGGGCCTAAAATCCTTGCAAGATCTAAGCTTGGTGGACTTTGGGATGAGAGAAATAAACACAAAGTTAAGAGAACATGGGACTATCCTAAGTCGTCTTAATTCCTCCACCAACTAAACAAGATCCTCCCCCATGAGATCAAAGAAATGTAAGAAGAGCTCCACGGTCCAACCATCAGGACCTGGGCTCTTTTCTTTGGCAAAAGTATTCAAGACACATTCCACTTTTGAACTATTAATAGGGTTATCAATATAACTAAGTCCTCAAGAGAGAAAAATGTAGTATATGAATTTATCACCCTCAATTGTGTGTCAACCTCAATGTCATCTCGTGCTTTGTATAGCCAACCAAAATATTTGACAACTCCATATTATAATTGATCCCAAGTTTGTAGCTTATTTGCATCGTCATCCCACAACTCTTAGATAGTGTTCTCCTTTCTCTTTTTAGATGCAAAGTGTAGAAAAAATTTAGAGTTATTCTCCCCCACTTCTACCCACATCTCTTCGGTTTTCAAATGTCATTCTTCCTCTTGAAGTTTAAGAATATGCATTTTCCTATTCTCTAAATCCAACACTTATTTCTTATATCTCTCTAAAATAAAGTTTGGGTGCTTGGTATCTAATAGTATTTCCAATTTTGTTGTATATATCTTGTAATTCCAAAGTATTCCTCTATTTTCCGCTCCTTTCCCACCTTTAATCACTCCTTTCAGCCTTTTAAGCTTATAACACAACTTCTCCATATGAGATGCATGTTGTATATCCAAATTGTTCTTCCAACGTGTTCTAACCACCATTTAAAAATCTTCTTCAGACAACCAAGCCGTTGGGTCTTGAAATTGTCATTCACTTCCATTACACTTTCACTATCATGTCTATTATATCACCTCCATTTCACCTTCATTTCACTACCATGTCACTACATTCATCTCACTTTCATCATTATTGGGTCACATTTATGTTTTCCCAAACTTTATTAATTCTTAGCATTTTTAAGTGAAATTGTGGTTAAAAATTAGAAAATAATGCGCATATGCTTATACCTAGCAAGTGAGATGAGATTGTTGACATGTGTAGGTCAAAAGGAAGCTTTTAGAAAACCTTTATGTGGCATCCTAAGGCCAAATTCGAATTTGAGTGGAGAGGATCATGGGATCATGAGGATATGTGTTACATTTCCTATTTGTATTGAAACTCTAAGAAGACATGTGTCTTACCATTTCCTATTTTGATTATAACTCTAGAGGTATAGGGAGAGATTCATGGACTCTCATTAATGAGATGACTTTTCATCTTTTTGTATAAATAAGAGATCTCTCTCCTTTATTTGGAAGCTTTGTAAACTTTGTTAGCTCAACTTGTTGTACTTCGTAATTTTGAAGAAATTGAATAAAGCTTTGAAGTTCCCAACATGGAAGGATATGTGAATTAGGAGATGTCATGGAGCATATTAGAAAGTAAGATAGAGTAGATTTTATTTTGTAGTTTTGCTTTGATTTCATTCAAGTATGTCATTTTATTTCTATGATTGTTTTCAAGTTTAATAGTTTAGATTTCCCATTCATGCAAGATTAATTCATGCAAGTGTGTTCAAAAGGATGATTTTAGATCTATCTAACTGTGTAATCTATGTTGGCATTATGATACAAGTGTTATCCTTGATGGCAAGATGACAGATTATAGTGCAGTAGTTCAATAGCAAAGAATTGATGATCAGATTACAAAGAATGAAGAAAGCTGAGTATATACGCAGGTTCGCTATATACCAAGTAGGGTATACACGCAGGTTATACTCGCAAGTTCTCTATATACAAAAATGCGTATACACGCGAGATTGTTGATCAGAAGTCGCGTATGCATATGCACGCACTTCCATGCAAGGAAAAGCGCGTATATGTTGGAAAACTTACCTTTGGTCCATGGCGGTTAGTCCTTGGAATTTGAACCTATGTTTTGGACCATGGCATATCGTCAGATGTGTTTATCCCTAGTTTTGTGTTCATGGTATTGAAATGTTATGGTTTTGGACCATGGTATTGGGGAGGCCTAATGCTATAAAAGAGGAAGGATATCTTGTGACAAAGACACCATCTGAATTATTATTGAAGATCTGATAAAGCGCTAGAGCTGGTATATTGGGTGGTGATGCAGATCTGGATCTGAAGGAAGGAGGAACCTTAGCGCAAAAGGAAGGATAAGGTCTATTCAGGGTCATAATATTTAAGCCTAAATGATAGTTACTTTGTATGATTTTGAATCTGCTAGATGTGGCGCTTTGTTGATCTATAAGTTCTGAAAATCTGGGTTAATTAGTGATTGAATATCTGGAAGAGTGTGTTGTCCTTTATAGATCTGTACGCAGGTTCAGTGAAGAAAAGGTGCGTATACATGCAGTTTAGGTGAAGTGAAGGCGCGTATACACAGGTTGTACCATACGCAGATGCGTATGCATGCAAGTTGCAGACTGTTGAAATTGCGTATATGCTTTAAGTTGTGATCTAGCTGTTTCTGCTCATTGCTGCTGTGTTCTAGGTTCTGTTGTGTGGTTTCTGCTACTATGTTTGGGGTACGGCTGGCAGAGAAGTATCTACTTGATTTCAAATCTGGTTAGTGAAAAGGAGTTTGGTTGATGAAGAATTGATGATTGTCTGATCTTCATGGATCCAGTCTGAAAATTGATGAAACGTGGTCCCTGGAAGAAAGAGAAGGTTGTAGCCTTCTATAGGCCAGCACCTACGTACTAGTATCTTGGCTAGTGTAAGAGCTAAGGGGGTTGTAGCTCCCTTCCAGGAGAGTCTGGAAAACGAGAGAGGGTTGTAGCACTCTGCAGGTTGCAGCCTGCATACTGGTAAAAAGACTGCACCAGTATATTGTAAAAGAAGTTTCTAATTGAATAGAAGATAGAGACGAATTGCAGCAGGTGGTTTTCACCCACATTGGGTTTCCATCTTATATCTTGTGTTCTTGTGTGTGACTGTTTCTCTGCTCTGTTTTACTGTCTCTGGTTAATGTTATTTGATTCTACATCACAGATTAACAATCATCATCAGAAAGATTAAGTAAAGTAAAAGCTTGCTTTGTATACGCGCGTTTCCTTCTGCATAATCGCGTATATACACAGGTTAATTAAACTGAAGTAGCGTATATCAGTTGTTTTGAAAAAGGAATAATTACCTTGATAATACTGATTCACTCCCCCTCTCAGTATTATTTCCAACAAAATATTATTGGTATCACACTATAACCTATTGGTTTTGGCCGAGCCTTGCGGATACGATTCATGATGCGAGTCAATGTTCCGGTTGGTTCTATAGTTTGACATTGAGTTTCTTGCGTACAAAAGCGAGTGATGCTTTATTCATATAATTTACCAACTTGATTCTCTACACATCATACAAGCAATCTCATATGGAGTAAGACCCACCGATGCACCCTTAAATTAAAATCACACATAATGAGTTAATGGGTATAATCACTATTATTTTTTCATAAACATTTTCCAACTCACTACTCTGCCCCCATTGAGAAAAATAAGTCATAAACATTTGGAAGCTCACTACTTTGGTCTCCTATTGATAGCAACAATTACAGCCCAAATAACCCCATTGATCCCATTGAGAAATATAGGTACAACCCTAATCATAAACATTTGACAACGCACTACTTTTTGCCCCATTTGATATCAACAGGCACAACCCAAATAACATTGTTATTCGTATAGCATAAAGCCTACTATAATTCTTCAATAAAAGTTTACCTCGAAGCCATGCCTCAAGATTTTTCATAAATAGAATGCCAAATATCGATCTTAAAAGACCTACAAACTAAGTGCCTATCGATACGCTTCGATGTATTTCTACATTAAATCAATATATTACTACCACCTATCCTTCATAATTCACAGAAGATAATTGAAGGACTAAAACTAAGGACTTGCTACACGACTAAATATGAAGATCTACTACATGTATTTCCTCGCTCAGTCTACTGTCCTTTCCGATTTTATAATTTGAAAACTTCTCACAGTTGTTCCTAAAAAGACCTGCTAGTTTGAGCAATGTTTCTCTATATCTGGTCTTGTCAGGCCACTGCAACCACACCGTACAACACTGAATGATCTCCAAGGTTTACAATATTAAGAACGAAAATGGAACCACACCATACAAAAGTGAATCAATCTCGAGGGCTCCTAATATTAGGAATGAAAATGGTGGGTTGGCAACTTATCATATTTTCTGGATGAAGAATCTCAGAGGGAATGCCATCAATAGCATATGGGATTTCCAGTTCGAGTACATCGGTTTTTGAGCACTTGGCATTCAAAAGGGAGTCGTCGTGAATGGCACCAATGATATTTATCGTGTACTGCAATTTTATTCTTCGCCCCACACCATAGATGCAAGCACAGGTAACCCATTATCCACTACAAAATCTTACCTACTTTACCAGCCTACTACTTTATGAAAAAAGTGAAGGAAATGAAGGATAAGTAAGTGTACCTACCATTGGACCAACCGATGTTGATGAGCCAACCTATTGCGACGTGATTCTACATTTTCTTAGCTAGCATGGTTGCATACCTTATAGGATGTAGCACAATGACTACAGTGGCAAATCAAGCAAAAAACATAGCTTGAGGCTCCTTTGTGTAATCCTATGTACCTGCTACCTGTCCACCCATCCATATTTGGAACATTGTATAAATATGTGCACACCATCACGATCAAAATATATACACAAGCACACAACTTCAGCCAAGAATACAATAGGAAGAGGTTCTAATATTACAGTAAGAATAAAATCCTTAAAGGTTATGATTGTATCATTTATGTATATACCAGGGCTATGTATCCACTGATAAAGTGATACATCGTCTGGAGTAGAGTCAATTTTCTAATTGGTGGAAAAATGCCAAAGGTGTCACAAACGAGCAATATCACATTTTTGGGATGAGGGCCCATGAAAGGTATCTTTGCATTGGATATATATTCGATCGGATAAGATGCCCTTGTATTCTTTGCAAAAGTTAGGCGCCATGAATATCAGAGAGAAAATATACATACCATGAAAAATAGTCTTTAGTAGTCCTACACTATATATGGGCAGGCACTCATATTTGTTTCATTTACATAAATTCACAAGGGATAGTGTCTTACCTATGACTGATTTGTTGGTATAATCAACTTCTATGGTGTGCTCGTAAAATACCACGTTTTCCAACACTGCAAAAGCAATGGTGTAAATGAAAAGGCCGCTTGATTTTTCTTAAGTACTCAAAACCACTGGCGTTAATTAAATAAAGAACATATTTGGTGATATTATACTAGTTCCGAACTTGATGGCATTCTAAATATTAGGCTCCTTTTCCCACGAGAGATATATGCATTTGGGATAAGAACATCCTTCAATATTAGACACGTCAATTTCAATCTAGCAGTGTTCATCATCTCCGATTAGGAACCTATTATGATATGTTGACAAAGTGGTCTTACCAGTACCATAATAGAAATATTGAAGCATCAGCAGTGCGTGAAATTTGGACGAATATGTTTGCCCTTAGGCAGAAAAAAAAGAACACACTTTATGAACCTCACGAGATTTGCAGCTCTCATGTTTGATTCACAATACCTAATAATCCAAAAAACAGGACAACATCCCCATCCTTTCCCATATTGTAGCTAGAATGCAGGGAAATAATTTGTCTCTTCGGCATAAGATAGTGCATCACGCCGAACAAACCCTTCTTCATTTCTCCAGCATATTGCGTACAAAAAATAACTATTTCTCTCCTACGAAGAGTAAGGTCTATGTTGGTGGAGGTGTCATGTAGTGAGTGTATCGATTACAAGGGAATTTGCCAGCATTGTATATCATGAAGTCTAGGATGGGACTTGTGATCACGAGTAGAGACTATGGAAGCATGAAAGTAATTAATACTTACATGTTATGCATGAAGACAGTGTGATATGTGCGAGATGAGACAATTTTGACTTTGATTGGGTGCTCAGGATCCCAATTCAGGAAATGGTCTTTCACTAAGACCTACCGTTTCGAAAACATAACATTCATCAAGACAAGATTAACAAATAAGCCATACAATCCTTTAATTTCATTCCATGAAAATATGTATTCAGTGGATATATTAGTCTACCTTATCCAAAGAATTGAGATAATCTACAACCCTTTTTCTATTGAATAGGAATGTATGGTCTTCCATCTCGATATTCAGAGATCCCTTGCATAAATAACCGAAAGAGTGGAAAAGGATGCTCAATTTTCAAAACCTTATTCACTGTGTAATCAACCAAAACTCAAACATCCCCCAATTCGACTAACAAATTATACATTCAAAATCTAAATAATGTTTTCCCATACTTACTTGCCCCACCATAGTTCAACCTTGGTCGTCTCATCCTTAACAACATGCTTATCTCTGGGAGAGTCGAGTTTTGGCACCCGAAAGCATTGCCAAAGCACTAGTTGATGTAATGAATGAAATTTTCTCATATTTTATGGCATGTTTGATATGAATCGGATCCAAAAAAGACTGTCAAGAACCTTGACTGTGTCGAGTTGAATAAATATTTGAAAATTCCGAAACAATGATCAAAAAATACCTTGAACCAGTGGCAATGGCTGCCAACGTGGAACAATGAGGACCTTGGTCAAAGCGCGCTGACTGAGGCCCATGGAGACTCTGCAGGAGGTCAAAGCAGCCCCTGGGAGCCCCAGATCGGGAAAAGGAGGCGATTTTGATGCGATGGTCAAACAAGGCTAAAATGGAAAAGCCTTAAGCACTCGGTCACGTTGGGAGCCGGAGAACCGCGGGTGGAGAAACAAAAAGCACTAAAGGACAAAGACGGGACCTGCGCTTTGGAAAGCCGACGGTATCGATCGGGGCGCCCTTGAACGGTAAGAGGTTTTGGAGGAGAGCAGAGCGATCGACGCGTGGCAGCGGAGGTGAGAGAAAAACTGTCGTGATCGTGTGCTATCGGTCGAGCAAGTCAACCGCGCTCGACGTGTGTATGACGTTGGATCTGGAGGAGACCAGATCGGACGACTAAGATTGTGCCCGATGGAGGAAGTAGAATCGATTGGGGATTAATCCACGTTCTAAAGGGATTTGGAGTCCGTTTGACCACCACGGTGGATAAAGAACGCATACACGGTGTAACGGAAGAAACGAACCGGCGAAGCATGCTGGCACCAATTAGATGGAGACATGTGGCCACTTCCCGAGCGTTCATGCTGACGCTGAACATGGAACTCCAAGCACAGTTGTAGAAGGTGAATCGATGCAAGTGGGAGAGGAACCAAACAGGCATAGGGATCGAATGCCTAAAGCCATGAATAGAGATAGTCGAACCAAGGAAAACATTTTGAGAGGAGTCCGAGCGACCAAGAGAGACAGTGGACAGTGCACCCTTAGAGGAGGACTGAACACAGAGAATAGTAAACCCAAGCAGAGGAGACTGAGGGCCGAGCTGACCACAGACAGCATCGAGCACCAGAGAGCTTGAATATTCAAGCTTTCCCATAGAGGAATCTATCTAGATTGATCATCATAGTTGGCTCTTTCCACTGTAGACCAAAGGTCATAAAGCTGGTAGGAAGAATAAGAGTGTGTGTACTCTGAGTGGCTTGGGGAACCCAAGAACCACCCTGCCAAGCAAAATCTGCTATCAGGAGAACTCATATTGAGTCCCTATATTGTAATTTCTCTGCTGTAAGACACAATAAAACAAGGCCACCACTAAAGCTAGACCAGAGACGTAGCCCTGGAGAATAGGGTGAACTCCTTATTAAAAATTGTTTGTGTCTTTGTGTTGCTTACTGTATTTCTCTGCTATCTTTCCACTTAGTTTCTGTGTATTAATCTGATCGATCTGTTGTTTCAATAACACAGAACACACACACACACACACCAGCACATGAGTCTGTAATACCTTTTGTTTAATAAATCTTCAACTGAGGTCACTCATAGGGTGATTATCAGATCAAGTGGTATCAGAGCTCTGGGTTGTAAGGTTAGACAAACTTGTGTTGGTTTAGCTGTGAATGCTCACTAGATAAAAGCTCAAATTAGGAGAAGGAGAGTTGGTGGAAACTAATGTCAAAAGAAGGTTCTATAGGGCCAGACCCTCAATTCATAGAAAGTTTCCTAGCTATAAAGTCTATGGTAGAAGAAATGTATAGGGACTTTAGAAAGCATAAGGATGAAGATTCATCAGGCTCTAAACAAGATAAAGAAGAAGGTGAATCTCATTCCCATGACCACTCAAAAGGGAAAGAAGAAAGCTTCCCTACACCTCCTAATAGCCCTGTGCATAATAAGAAAGCATCCTTGATTAAACTGGATGTCAAATTTGATTTTCCTCTGAAAAGTTGGACAATTGGATTAGACAAATTGATGTGTATTGCAGAGTACAGAACATAGACTCAGACAAGAGTAAGATTAAGTTGGCAAGCCTACGCCTAGGAGGCACTGCCTTGGTTTGGTGGGAAGGCAGAACTCGAGCTGATATGAAAAGACATGGTAAGACCATCTCTGTCTGGAGTGAATTTGTTGCTGCAATCAAAAAGTAGTTCTATCCATTGACCTACATGCAACAAGCCATGATGAATTGGCAAACTCTTCGGCAGTTGAAAGGGCAAAGTTTACAAGGGTATAATCAAGAATTTAGAAAGAGAGCATTTATGTTGGGTATCTCATTGGACTCACCAGAGACTCTTTTAAAGTACATTGGTGGTCTACACAGCTACAGGAGGCATACCATCCTCATGTTTAATCACACTAGTATAGATGAGGTATCTATACAAGCTACTCATCTAGAAGCTAGAGGAAAGAATGGAAATCCAGAAGTTGGGGGACCATCCCAATCTGCTGTAAGCAAGAGCAAGGAGAAAAGGAAGCAGAAGTGGAAAGCAAGGAGGGTTAACATGGCACAAAAAGGCAAAGCTTCATGCACTCACTGTAAAAAGGAGGGGCATGGTGATGAGCATTGTTGGATTCTGCATCCAGAGCTGAGACCTAAGAAGTTCGAGGGCAAGAAGAAGAAGACTGCTGCAGCTATTCAGAGAGATTTGGGGTCAGACTCAGGAGATGAAATAATCATTGCAACCACCAGTATAAAAGTTAAGAATTCTGAAGCATCTACTAGTAATTCTGCTCAATCTGTTATTGATGTAGAACATGAGAGAAAATAATATGAGCTTTTCCATATTCGAGTTGTTTCCAAAAATCAAAATATCGATACTTTGTTTGATAGTGGCTCACAAGTAAATCTAATTTCTGAAGCAATTGTAAAGAAATTGGGATTAGCAACTACATCTCATAAGAAACCATACCCATTAGGTTGGTGAATGATAAAGCACAACTACAAGTGACTAGACAGTGCAAACTAAAGTTTTCTTTTGGGTCAGCATTTGTAGATGAGGTTGAGTTAGATGTAATTCCTTTGGATATATGTGGAATTATCTTAGGAAGTCCTTACTTGTATGATAGAAAGGATATTTTCTATAGAGATGAGAACAAGTATCTACTTGTTAAAGATGGAATCGAATACTTTGTAAGAGCTCACAAGCTCAAGACTAATTATACCCTCATAAACTTAGGGCAGATGAAAAGAATGATAAATTCATGCAAACAGTTCTTACTGATGGTTGTAAAGGAAAAGACACCTAATAAGACCAATATATTTGAGGGTCGTAATGCTGATCAACAAGTTGACATAGAAAAGATTGTTTCATAGTATGATATCTTATTTCAAGAACCTAAAGGTCTTCCACCCAAAAAGGGAATAGTACATGATATTATTTTGCAGCAAGATGTTCCTTTGCCTAACATTGGGATGTACAGGTTGTCCGCTTTAGAGAATGCTGAACTCAAGAAGCAGGTGTAGGAGTTGCTTGAGAAAGGGTTCATCTGGCCTAGCACATCACCATGTGGGTCACCAATCGTTCTGGTGAAAAAGAAAGATGGCTCGTGGAGAATGTGCATTGATTACCGAGCACTGAATAAGATAACAATAAAAAATCGTTATCCCCTTCCTCGCATAGATGAGCTTTTAGATCAATTGAAGGAAGCTGTTTATTTCACCAAGATGGATTTGCACAGTGGATACCATCAGGTCAGAGTTGCAAAGCAAGATGCATGGAAGACTGCTTTCAAAACAAAGAAGGGATTATATGAATGGCCGGTTATGCCTTTTGGCTTGACCAATGCCCCTGCTACTTTCATGAGATTAATGAATGATGTGCTCAACCCTTTTCTTGATGATTTTGTTATTGTGTATATGGATGAAATTATGATTTTTAGTAAAATGTGGGAAGAACATTTAAAGCATGTTAAGCAGAAATTAGATGTTTTGAGAAGAGAAAAACTTTATGTTAAACTCTCCAAATGTGAATTTGGCAAAACCTCTCTAAATTATTTGGGTCATATGGTAGGGGGAGGTGAATTGAAAATAGATCCCTCTAAAGTGGCAGTCATCATGAACTGGCCTAAACCCAAGTCTGCTACAGAAGTGAGAAGCTTCTTAGGAGTAGCACACAGTATTGGAGGAAGTTTATTTCAAACTTTTCCTCAATTGCAGCTCCCTTACATGCTTTGACAGGATTGAACAAGGTGTTTCAGTGGGGAGGCAAATAGCAGAAAGCCTTCGACACCTTGAAGGAAAGGATTAGTACAGCACCTATACTAGCACTGCCAGATCTACAAAGACCATTTGAGATCCAAACTGATGCCAGTGAATATGCCATGGGAGCAGTGTTGACACAGCACGGTAAACCCATATGTTATCATTCTGAGACTTTTAATTCTACAGTAGTTAACTATCCTACCTATGATAAAGAATTGTATGCATTAGTTGAGAGTGTGAAAAAGTGGAAACATTACTTAATGAGCAAAGAAACAGTAATACATATTGATCATCAGCCACTTCAATACCTACACTCCCAAACTAAATTGCAGCAATCAAGACATTACAGATGGATGGGGTTTCTACAACAGTTTCATTTAGTCATCAGATATAAAGAGGGCATACATAACAAGGTTGCAGACATGTTATCTAGACCCATTATAAATGCATCTACCATACTTAAGCATAATTATGTGCTACATGAAAGCTACATAAAACAGTATGCTCAGGATATGGACTTTAAAGATGTATATGCAACTTTGAGTCAAGGCAAAAGAGTAGAAGAATTGGACTATCATGTGAAGGACCGACTCTT
>APFE030378650.1:0-20724 GCA_000404065.3 Pinus taeda | reverse complement strand
ATTATTAAAAGAATAAATACATTAGTTAAACATAAATACATTTTAAAAAAACATGTAATAATATTCATTGATTCAAATTTTTTTTATTTTTATTTTTTGGTACAAACCATCAACCTCGAAATTTTTTCTTCAAGGTGGAATTATTATACATATACATTTCTATGTCAGAGAGAGGAAGTTTGAGTTATTTGCATTTATTTCTATTCTAGGTCACAACACTACTCATAATTTGGGGAAGTAGGAAGAATATGTGTTAGATGGGTGAATTCTCTGATCTATGAAGTGGAGTTCTTGTTTTCTTTCACTACACATAATTTGGGGGAGTGGTAAGAATACGTGTTAGATGGGTGAATTCTCTTATCTATGAAGTGGAGTTCTTGTTTTCTTTCTATGCGGCTACTACATCTACAGACTTACATTTTGAAATGACCACAATGAATCTAATTACTTTCATTATATGGGATATATCTAGCCTTCCCATTTACCTTTCTCCGAGCTTGCAAAATTTATGATATTTTTCAACTTATCCATTGTTGGCATGAATGTGAGTCTCATGTGGAATTATGTTTATTTTTACTAGGTGAGATTGATAGACTTGTTTTCCCTATTTTGCAAACAAGTATCCCACTCCTTTGTAGGATTTAAATTAAGACACTCACTTTCTCACCTTTTCTGTTCATTTGTATGTAAATAAATTGTTGCGATGTTGTCAAAGTTACTTAGAATTGTTGGTATTTCTTTATATGGAACCGAATACATACTAAAAATATTACATCCAATAAAAGTGTTGAAAGTATGGAAAACAGCATTGACATATAAAATTTCAATGTGTAAAATGTGATGCAATTATTGAAATTTCCTATTCAACATAGATTAATTTGGGTATGCCGTTTTTGGGTGATGTTTTTAAGGATATGTTTTGACATGGATTGTAGCCACAAACTCTGTAGGGGTATTAACTTCCAGATCATCCCTATAAAATATGGTTTCATTTCTCAACTGAATGAATGGTGTCATATTAAGAAATTTCCTACTGAATTTTAGTGGACAACGTGCTTTAGGGCTTCGACCCTAGTAAATTCAAGTTCACCAAAGTAGGCGAGGAAGACGTGTTTTTCAATTTTGAAGAAAGTGAGCAAAAAAAATTCGGTATTTGGAAAAATTCCCTATCTTTGATAGTCCAAATCTGATTACCATAAACGTAAGCATAAATAGCGAGGATGGAAACACATTTTGATGCAGTGTTTGGGGTTTTGAGTGCACTTTCATGCACTTCTCATGTTATTGTTTCTTATACTGCAGGTGAGTCCAATTGAGTGTGAGAATGTGCTTCTTGAGTATTGGGCTGCTTGCCTAAAGGAATTAACCATGATAGCTTGTTGTTAGAATTTAATTTGGTTGTCGAGGCTGGGAACCCATTTTCTCGTCATGGGTACAAGAGCCTCTGAGATTTTACAACTATAAACCAACTACAATTCCACTTAACTCCACTATTTTAGTTGCAACATTTGACTCTTTTTGGATTGAAACAATTTCGGTGGAACTTTTGAATAGAAATAAGAAGAGGTTAAATATTTCATTCTTTTTATTTTTTTCGATTCGATAACAAATTTGTAAACTATAGAGATATGATTACAACTGTGATATCTAAATATTGTGAAAAATGGCATGATGAATTAATGAAGAAAGGTTATTACCTCAACATTCCTGTCCTCATTGAAAAATCACCCAAAAAAAGTACCATGAAGGTCTGAGAAAGGCGGGGTCAATATTTTGGAGCTTCTCGACTATCGTGTGAGGGTCTGTTTTTTTAAGGGGGTAATACTTCGGAGGATATCTCCAATGATTTTGGTAGTGTTGTCATATGTCTTCAGATAAAAACATACCATACACTATTATCATTGAAAATTGGTGGCAAAAAGGGTTTTTTGTTTCCTTAGGTATATTGTAGTAGCATATTACCAATATTTGTTCCTCCTTCATGCAGCAGTGTAGTTAACATTAATGGTTATGTTGAGACTTGTTTCTTTTAATAAAGTGTATAATCCTTTTTTATATTACTAAACATTTCTGAATTATGTATACAACTAATGCTAAGTAGAAAAACAGGCTTTGGGAGAAGTGGACTAGGATATATTAAACACTCAAGTTAATATTGTTATGTGGCAAAACATAAATGGTAAGTTCATTGCAAAAGGAGGATAGCCCTATATACAAGGTTTGAGAAATAGTCCAGGAAATATCTAGATAAATGGCTTCTTTGGGGGTTCAAAGTTTTTGGGTTAGAAGTAGCATTGTCATAGCTTTGCTGAAGACATGTATAATATACTGTGGTAATGTACTCAGTGGTTGGAAAGATGGAATTTGATGCACATTTTCTCTATGTATTGTTATGAGACTCTCCAAATGAAGGATTTTATTATAATTGCAAAACCACTAACCAAAAATATAGTTTAGTGGATATGTAAGACCCGGTTTTATCATTTGGTTATATTCACAACACACTTGTTTTTTCCCTTGGTTAAGGATTCATACATCTGTGTGGAAGATCTTGCTAGCTCTCACAAAGTTTGGTTCATTTTTACTATTCCAATAAAATATAAATACCATCATAACTACCTAAAATTGGGTTAATATATTACTTATACCTAATAGTATTAACTAGACTATTACAAAACATTTTAAACAATCATTATCTTTGCAAATCTCGAAAACGTAGAACCCAAAACGCTCAAAAATATCATCAAGAAACTGTTCAACAAACCAATAAAGTAGTGACCGAGGTTATTGAGAATCTATATCAAGCTCATAAATTACTATCAAAGAATTTATATGTAAGACAAACACCTTGTCTCAATGTAGAGGATATCTTGTTATTTAATTTTATCATATTGAAGCATTTGTAATTTTAAATTTTATTGATATTTATTCTCTGGTTAGATGACTTCTTTTGATTTTTTACTTGTTTTGTTTACAAATCATTAAGCTAGAAACCTTTTATTTGATGCAAAATTCTAATACATATACATTTCTGGGAGAGAGAGAGAGAGAGAGTTTGAGTGATTTGCATTTATTTCTATTCTAGGTCACAACATTACCCATAATTTGGGGGAATGGGAAGAATATGTGCTAGATGGGTGAATTCTCTAATCTATGAAATGGAGTTCGTTTTTTCTTTCTATGCAGCTACTACATTAATAGACTTACATTTTGGAATGACCATACTAATGAAAATTATTCTTCATTTTATGGGTTATATTTGCCTTCCCATTTACATTTCTTTGAGCTTGTAAAATTTGTGATTTGTGCCAATTTCTCCATTGTTCGCATGAATGTCAGTCTCCTGTGGAATTCTATTGGGTTTTACGAGGTAAGATTAATACACTTGTTTTCTCTATTTTTCAAATAGGTATCCCACTCCTTTGCAGGATTTAAATCAATACCCTCACTTTCTCACCTTTTATATTCATTGCTATGTAAATAAACAATTTAGCTATTGTGAGAGTTACAAAGAATTGTTGGAATTTTTTTAGACATAGGAACCTAAGACATGCTAAAAATATTGCATCCCTTGAAAGCATTGAAAGTATGGAAAATTGTAGGAACATATAAATTTGATGCAAAATGTGATGCAAATTCTTGAAATTTCCTGTTGAACATACATTAATTTGGTTATGCCTTTTTGGGTGATGTTTTTAAGGACACACTTTAACATGGATTCTATTCGCAGACTATGTGGGGGTAATAAATTGTAGATCAACCCAGACGAATATGGTTTCATCGCTCAACTGAATGAAGGACATCATGTTAAGAAATTTCCTACTGAATTTCAACTATAGGTGGTCTTGTAGGGCTTCGACCCCAGTAAGTTCAACTTCACCAAAGTAGGGCGGAAAGAGACGCTTCATGCATTTGACAATCCAAAAGTGTGTTCCATAAATTTAATTAGAAATAACGATTATGACAACACCTTTTCATGTAGTGTCTGGGTTTTTTTTATTGTTCATTGATGCACTTCTAATGTTATTCTTTTCTATACTACAGGTGAATCCAATTAAATAGGGGCATGTGGTAACTATGCCTAGAGTATTGGAATGCTTTCCCCAATGTATTTGCCATGATAGTTTATCGTTACCATTACTTTTGGTTTTCGAGGCTGGAAATCCTATTTTTCGTCTTGGTTACAATAGCTTCAGATCTTTTGCAACTATAAACCATCTACATTTCCACTTAAGTACACTATTTTAGTTGCAACATGTGACTCTTTACACATTGAAACTGTTTTGGTGCAACTTTTGAACATAAATAAAAGGTTAAATAATTCATTGTTTTAATTTTTTTTATTCAATAACTTATTTTGAACTGTACATATATGATTACAACTGTGATATCCTAAAATTGTACAATTTGATGTAATGAATCAATGTGGAATGATTATTATCTTAACGTTCTTTCCTGTACCCACAAAAGGAGTACCATGGAAGTCTGAGAAGGTGGGGACAATATCTTGGAGCTTCTTGACTATCCTATGAGGGGCCTCGTTTTTGAAGGGGGTAACACTTTGGAGGATCTCTCTGATGTTATTGGTAGTGCTTGCATTTGTATTCAACATAACAACATACCATACAATGTTCTCATTGCAAATTGCTGCAAAACAATTTTTTCATTTCGTCAGGTATATTGTAATAGCATATTACCAATATTTGTTCCTCCCTCATATAGTAATGTAGTTTGCATTGATGGTTGTCTTGACACTTGTTTCTTTTTATAAAGTATAGAATCCCTTTTTATATTACTAAATATCTTCAAATTGTTTATGTAACTAGCATTATGCAAAAAAACGGGCTTTGGTAGAAGCGGACCAAGAGATATTAGATACTCAAGTTAATCCTTCTATGTGGAAAAACATGAATGCATTTAAAAACTTAAATGGTAAGTTGATTGCAAAAAGACAATACCCGTATATACAAGGTTTCGGAAATAGTCCCGGAAATGTTTAAATAAATGGCTTCTTTGGTGGTTCGATGTTTTTGGCTTAGAAGCATATCACTAATGAACATTGTCGTACCTTTGATGAAGACATGTTTAACATACCATTGTTGTACCTTTGTATAAGACATGTATTATGAAATTTACCATTGATTCGAATTGATATTTTTTAGAAATATAGATGTGAACCAACATAATTAAAATAATGTATATTAAGTGATAAGCCCATAGGGCTTTGGATTGACGTTGAATGGGTGCACTGTTAAGGCACTCCTTGTGATAGGTTACTCGTTCAAATCCGCGTGGGTGCTTACCTATAAAAAAGCATTTATTAAGTAATAGATAATAATAATAGCATTTAATCATTAAAAATTAACTGAGATATAATGAATAATAAATAAATAGATAAATCTCAATAGTATACTAAAAGGAATTAAAAAACAAAAAAATTAGGTATGTGGGGAGAGTAAGAAAAACACAAAAACAACATTGGATAAGAAAGCGAGTTAAGAAATCGGATAAAAAACCCTAGTTAAAAAATTAGCATGAGGGCTTTTAGAATAAATTAAATTTGAATTGGCCCGCACTTCTTTTCATTCCCGGCAACAAGGATTCCATCATCGTGCAAGTTGAAATCAGATTCTAAATTTCAAGAGTCAAAGATTAACACGCAAAATCAAATACTGGGGATTCATGTAACAGATTTGAGAGATGGGGTGATTGTGCAAAACAAGTGTCACGCACAAGTAACGGAGAGTGAGAAAGTCGGGTTTCGCTTTGACACGATTTCGCGTTGAGTTTCACTGAATTCCTTCGACCGATTGTAAACCCTCCATGCCATGCCGGTGTGTTGTCTATAAGTAAGATCCATCCATCGCACTACAATTCCAAAACGCAATTCGCAATTCCTTTTTCTAGTATCGATTCTGTTATACATTCTGCAAGTAGAGTTAGAATTCATCATTTTATTTTCACTTGTGCTGGATATCAATAATAGCAATGCTGTTGTTAACTTCGACGATTCTTGTGACACACGCTGGAGCTCAAGCTGAAGCTGCTGCCGCTAAGTCTAACGAAGAAGTAGGTTCTGGAAGATTGGCAGAAGGGTCGACAAAGGCTGCATCCGGGTGCCACAAGCCGGGCTACCCTGTGCCCCCTCATTCTCACTGCCCTCCATCTCCACCTCCCCATGCCCATCGCCTTCGTCCTATCCGGCATGCTTAATCTCCCTGGTCTCATATTTTGTGTTATTAAATCTCACCAGGAGCACATGCACATCACTCATGTGGTCTGCTTGCTTTTACCTTAGGTTCTCATCGCCTCCTAGCAAATAAATAAATGGCATTCATGTAATGTAATCATTTGGCAAAACATTTCTCTTATCTCAATCTCAATAAAATTTTGTGAACCTTGTTGGTATAAGTTTTAAAATAATGGTTATAGTTAGTTATTTATGCGTGTGATATGAATGTCTCTTTTATCGGAATGTCTCTTTTATCCGAATAGTATTTGAACACATTTATATTATTAGTGGTGATAAACACAATAGTATTACATATTATAAAGCTTTATGAAACTTAAAAATAGTATTTTTTAAAATTTAATTAATATTTTATTTTCTTTTTTATGTTGATAACTAACTTATCAAAAATTCATTATTTTATGGAAAAATTGTGAAATCATCTATTAATTCTTAGGATATAAATAGTGTTTACAATTTTTTAAATGATTTGTTCTCATCATGATGTGATAAAAGTTGTCTTTAAGGATCAAATATAAAGACATGGTTTGAGGTCAAGGCATGTCAATTAATGATTAAAAATTTAACATCTCTCATAATGTTTTTCTATAATAAATTGAATATCCATTCAAATGATACAAAATGAAACTTAATTTCAACATTTAATTTTGGTCCATTAATATTTCTAAAACTGGTGTATTAAAAAATTATATATATATATATATTTCTTAACCCATTCCTATATCATAAAAGAACTATACATGGTATGCATGTAAATTTAGTCATAATCAACTCTAAGATATGAACTAAATGCTTCATAGTATTGCATGTTCATCCTTAAACATTTTTGTTCTTTTTTTTGTTTCTCATTGTAATTTTTTCTAGAAGAAATGACATGTGCTTCAAATGAAACAAGGAACTCATACGTATGATTTGGACTACTTGCCATGTTGTTCAACAAAAGTCTTAGTAATGACTATGGTCATATAGGAAAATTGAGAGAATTCATACCTAACAACCTTATTATAATAAGTTATTATATCATATCTATTGTATGAGATCTCATTCTTCCTATATCTAATAATGTTCGACATCAAAGATTTGTCATTTGAATATAGCTATAGATGTTGAGAAGGAAGAATGAAATAAAAGTATACATAAAGTGGTAACAAATGCTTTTATTTTTCTAATATACTCTATTTCTTAATCATTGAATTAATTAAAAAGTGTAATATTATTTTTACTTTTGGGACATATTTATATTAATATGATAACAATGTAAATTTACAAACATCTAAACCTATTTATCAAGTGACATTTCCTTACATTGCCTAGAAAATGCTCTCCAAATATATGATTCCGAAATACATTAGTTGAAATAGCTCAAAACTAAATATTAGAGTGTAAAATGAGTATTTTTTTTAAGAATGACTCATCGCTCACTTAGAATACTCACTAGAAATTTACCATAACGACCTATGACTACAATTGAATAGTATATCATTAGAAATAAAATGGAATAAAAGGAACTTGTATCTTTCTCAAAACACAACTTCTTAATGTGAATAGTGGGTTTTAATGTTTAGTAATGCGCCCCAATTTGAAAAATATCTAGGTTGTTTTGAGTTTGAAGAGCTAGCACTTTTGGCCTTATGGACCATTGAAAAGGTCAAAAATGTGAAGTTGAGGTGTACACTTGTATTCTAGTGTGAAAACCATTTTACTACCCATATTGTTGATGTCATGATGAATTGTAATATTTAAGTTTTTTGGAAATGTTAACACAAGTAATGGATCACCCTCATTATTTGTCGAGAAGGAAGTGGGGCTCTACTATATAATTTTGATGATGGTTGTGCATTGTATGAATGTGTTGACATCACAATTTCAAATGACAGGAATGGAAGATTCAGATATATGATTGGTTCTCTAATTTCCATGTTAAATTGTAGATGTCATGCGTACCACTCTTTGTAAAAAGGACGATTTCAAACTTAATGATGATATGAATATAAACATGATGATATGCACTTTTGATTCCTAGAATATGTGGCTACCATGACTTATAAAGGTGTAAATTGTTTATTTCTAATAGTATCTGATGTGCTGTAAGCTTCAAAAAGTGTAGGTAGGCTTGGGAACATGTATTCCATAATACGTAAAAATCATTTTGGGAAATTCCACCTCGAGACAGTTTTATTAAAATAATTAATTATTTTTAATGGGTCCGTAAGTCTAAGCTTAGGAAATTAAAATAATTAAATGGTATTAATCAATTTATGGGTGAAACTTCTAGAAGAAGACGAGGATCAATAAAAAATTATTTGAGCTATTGATTAGAATCTAATCTGGGTCATTGGTTCTCAACTAAATGATTATAAGAGCAGGCTTACTCAGAAGTTGGAGAGAACATCGAGTAAGATATCAGAGATAAAATTTCTAAAGGGAGTGATGCAAAAGTTACCAAATAGAGATTTAAAGTGGTTTCTTGCACTGAGAGGCAGAAATAGGATTTGGAAGAAAGCCTTTCCAGATCTGAGGAGTGCATAGTAGAGACAAAATGTACTCCACAGAAATGTTGACACAGTGAAGAGAGGTAGCACGTACCTTTAGAGGGAGATTCGTATTTAATGAGGAGAAGTCAAGTTTTAGAGGAAGAAGATAGAGTGGGAGCCTGGAGAGCCAAAAGATATATTTCCCAAAGTAGAAGCTAATCAAGAGCAGAGGGAGGGAGCTACACTTGTGCCAGCAGGCTGACACAAAACTAATTAAGCTGATGAAAAGGCAGCACAGAGGCAGCAAGGGGCAGTGCATCTTGAGCTAAGGTTAGTGTCGGATTACCACTGGAAGTGGGAACTTTCTCACTAGATGTTTTTCATATGTTTTCTCTACATGGATTGCTAGTTCTAAAGAATCCATAGATTTGTACTTAGATTACTACTCCTTAATCAAGTAAACCCTTAGGTACTGCACTAGTTTTCCCACACTAAGTTTTTCCGGGGACATTTGTCCAAAAATAATTGTGTAGATGTGTGTGATAATTATTTCTCGTCTGTCTTGTATTTAGTTTCCACCATTTATATTTGTCTATGTCGTAGTGTATTTAATTCAATATTTGTCATAGCACACAACAAGTAAATTGTTTAATCAAATTAACAATAAGAAGAATTAACATTAGTTGTTGTAGTAGGAATCAACTAACTAAATTTTCACATGGTATAACAAAACAAATCATGAGCAGAAGAGATCAGAAGCAGAAAGGAAGAGGAATTCAAAATTACTGCAGAGTTAGCAATTTGAAACCCCAGAGGCAGCACAGTTCTTGGGCTAAGGAGGTCAAAGTTTGGAGGATAATTCGATTTTTCAGAGTGAGTTGATAGAGAAATTTGATCTCCAAATCAAAGCTTTCTAGAGGTAGAAGTGAGCAGCATATGTTTCCTTGTAGAGCATATCTTCAGTTGGGACACAGATATTTTGTAGCAGCTATTGTCAAAATAACGTCAGTGGGGTGAGAAGAAGACACACTTAAGGGACTTCTTCCTCCAATGACTTCCAGCGAAGAAATGTCAATTCTGATTTGCTAAGTAGTAGGACCGCACATCTACTAACTCCAACATGGGGTCCGTAGGCCAGCCCAGCAGCAATGCAAAAGAGAGAGGAGGCAATTTGACATTTCACTTGTAAACATGGCAGTTCATGGGCTGCGAGATTAGGATCAGTTTGAGAGGGTGCATCCAACTACATGATCTGGAAGACAAGGATATCATGCCTTCTAGACGAGTAGGATATCAAAACCTATGTTAACTATAGAAAATATTGTAGATTTACAAGCTCATGCAATGTACTAAAGCACATGAGAAGAATCTATTTCTACTTTCAAATAGCGGAATCTAATAGATCGATCAAAACAATATGAACAAGAAGAAGATAAATCAATATGAATTGGTAGTTGGTAAATATGATTAGGAGGTTGGAGCTCTCTTCTGGTGGGTAGCAATAAAGGAGATTAGGGGATTGGATTTCCCTTCTAGAGGGTGTTGGAGAATGAGAGAAGATTGTATCCTTGTGTAGGTAGGTGATTGTGTATTGGTAATAGTATGTGCCAGTACAAGATTGTAAGATGTTTTCATTTATAATAAAGGATGAAGATAAAGAGAACAATAATGATGGTTTCTACACATTGAGTTTCCACCTAAAAATTATGGTCTCCTCTTTTGTTACTATGATGATTATGTATGATGGTTTATTTTGTTTTTACTTCTCATGGATACTTTTTAATTAAATGTTAATGAAGTGATGATACACTCGTTAAAGTAGAACAAATGGAAAAATATATGAAAAGTTGGTTAATTGGATATGTGTAGCTGTCCTTCTTCGTTGGTGCATACATACGATGTTTTACTTAATGATCATACAAAAATCTAAATAAGAAATTGAAAGGTTTAAGCGAGTTTTAAAATATTGATTCACCCCCACCCCCTCAGTATTTTTCCCAACAAGGGGGTCCCCTATAAAAATGAGCTAGTAGTTGTTCATTGAGAAGACAAGTGGCACGCGATTTTAGCGCTGGACAATGGATGTAGGTTTGTCTTTGGCAGTGGATTCTAGACTTCCTAAGGAGGTGAATCCTAGTACTACGTTGAGGGTGGAGGTGTGAGCCTATAGATTCCCTTGTTGCTTATATGGGCACCATATCCTTTTATTTGTTGGTTAAGTAAATGTACATATGTATATATGTTTATATTATTGTAAAAACTCTATCGATTTGTGGTTAAAGCTCCATAGAAAGTATGATTATTTGCTAGTTGAAGAAAATGTTCATGAGTATATGTGGTTCTGATTGTATGTATTGTAATGTGTTGTGTTATAAAGATCTAGTATGGTTGTCATGTTTTCATTAAGAAGTCATTATAAATATTGTAATGAACTGGGTTATAAATCTCTATGGGGTAGTATGTTTCAGTTTTTAGTGGTCTTACTAGTTATAGGTGTCATTGAACAACAAGGATGGTGTTCCCCTAAGGGGGAGTGTTATGTAATAACCCTGGATAAAAATACATGTAATAAAGTTAATAAAGGAAAAAATAAGACCAAGGTCATGGGACACATATCCCAAGGCGAATATTGGGAAAAAAATCCTAGGCATTCATTTGGTTTACTATGGCTAAAGCAAATTAGAAAAGGAAATGGTAAAGGCAAAGAGACATTTATTGAAATTTATTTACGAAAATAATGGAAAATAGGAGAAAAGAAAGGTGAAAGGTCACATATTTTCATGAGAATGAAATTTAAGGAAAAATAGAGGAAAATGGGGAAATACAGGCCTCAATTATAGATATACTTTTGAGGATCAGTGCATGTCATTTTTCAATGTTAGATTTTTGCATCTTTAGCTTCGAGCTCCCTTATATTTCTTTCTCTCTCACACACTTCCACACTTAGAGTTCTCTTGGAGAATTCTTGGAGCACATTGGATTTGGAGAAATAAGGCAATGGAAAGTAGGAAAGTGTAAGGGGACAATGAGATCAATAGTTACAGAATCACTTCCCTCCTCTATATTTATACCATAAGGAATTCCCCTTTGAAAATAACTTCCCTCCTATCCATCTTTATCAAATTGAGGCTTTGGATTATATGTTAGACGACTGGAGAATGTTCAACAATTCGATTATCCTAGGTGAAGGTAGTTGAAAGGAATGTTCTCGAGATGTAGGTAGATGTTTTATTAAAAATTTTCTTTTAGTTTTCATTATTTTTTGGATGAATGGAGAGTTGAAGTTCCTGAAGTAGAAGTTTTATTTCAAAAACATGAACCTTTATAGGAATTGTTTTATAGTTTAGAAAGTCATTTCAAGGCCAAATCCTGGTATAAAAAGATACATGATGCCACGAGAGCTCGATATGAAATTATTAGATTGAGATTTTCATGGCCTCTGAGAGTTCCTAATTGGGCATGTTTAAGAGAATGAGATTGAGCTAGTCAAATTTTAAACCCGATGCCTACGTAACTGATCTGAAATGATCATAAACTAAAACTGATGTAGAATTAACTGACAATTAGTGATTTGAATGTTAGTTGATATTGTGGAAATCGAGGCAAACTACTTGAGAAGACGACTTCACGACAGTTGATTAAACATAATAAAGATACATAACAAAAGGGAAAACAGTAAAAACACACTGATACCAGACATCAAGATTGATGATAGAGTTTGTCCTTGATGGCCTACATCTCCATTTCCACTTTCAAGATGGGCGACCATTTTTACTAGGAATGAAAAGAAGGTGTTGGTTACACAGATATTTGATCAGTTTGAATGTGCACCCAGGCACCTCTTATCACTGTCGTCAGATATCCCTCTGAACCAGCTTTCCAACACCTCTTACGAATTCCAATTCTCACCTCGGATGCTCCTATAACACCAAAAACATGATTGCCTATGACCTCCAGAATCTGCCAGCAAAACGTCAAAAAACCACTCTTCTCATCAATGAAGGAAAACTTCACCTTTTATAAGCCTCTAGGTTCATGAAAACCACCTTGGTTGAATTCAGGGTGAATTTGGTTGCCTCAGGTTGAGTTTTAGAACTCATTCTTGTGGTTCCATGAAACCTAGACTAGGCTTAATGACCATCGGATTAGTTGTCTTAACAACTTCAACAAAAGAACCATAAATAAACTTTATAATAACCACAGGACTGCTTGTGATTTACTAACCGGTCGGAGGATATTGATCGCCTGCATGTGAACGGGGTAGTCTAACCGCGACCTGACATCTGTCGGCTATCTCGACAGTTCCAGTGATGGCTTCGTTACCCACCTGCATGTGACAACTGCCTAGTGGTTACATGTGGTAGCTAACCTCTGATGTGGTTGCAGTCAAGGCCTATGGTCTTGTTTTTATATTTGTTTTACAATGTGTTAACATATGAATATAGTCTGAGAGTTATATGATCATAGTTTTAGGGGTTTAGACTTAGGCAACATTCATTAGGTATAGAATTAGGCTTTGATACATGGTTTTGGGCTTAGGTGTTAGGTTAATGCACTTAGGGTTTAGGTTTTTAGCATTAGGTTTGTATTAGGTTTAGGTTTCACAAAATAACCTATGTACCCTTTCTTCATCAAAAAGTGACATTTGTACCAATATCATAGGACGATAAGCTATGTAGACAAATCATATCAAACCCTACAAAGTGGATGACAACCCAAAATGATGATCAATCTGTGAGGCAACGACATGACACATGTCATCGACCAATCCTACCGGAACTATTGATGGACACAAGTTGACAGCTAGGTACAAACCCATATCCACTCAATGCCATATATACCATAAACATTACCTGAACAACCTAATCCATAACCAACATTATCAAATTGTCGAATCTTAACGGAATTGACGACGACACTGAATACTGATGATGACACTTAAACACTTGTGCAACTGAATCAATGGAATTCTCCTCGAGACTTCCTCTCCACTTGAAAGCTTTTGGACCACAAAAGTTTGACGAAAAAATTAGTCGATCAGGGTAGAACTCCCTCTCTTTCCACCTTGACCTAATGATGTACCAATACATTTGATCAATCACTTGCAAATGATGACCATGATGATGTTGACCATGGAGCTTTTTGAGTCAGTGACCTGTTTCATCCATCTGTGATATGAACAACTTACAATGATGGCAAACAACATGTTATCAACATGGCAATTGATTTCTTTCCACTAAGAACCATGAGTTAGTGATTCACAATCTTTGAAAATAGTCTCTACTGGATGATGTTTAATACCATCAATATGTATAGACAAACTATTTTTCATAATGATAGAGACAATCAAAGATATACTTGATATCAAGCCAGCTACTTGAATTGACATACTTTTATGCTTCCTATTTACCAAGTGAACTTGCTGCAACTTAGTTTGTCTTTGAAAGTATTGATTTAGCTGTTGATTTGTTTGAATCACTTTTTCTTCATTTATTACATGATGTTTCCATTGATTAGCCATCCTAATGGGTAAGGTCTTCGATGATTTTTTCTTTCCAAATGCAAACATTTAACTAAATATTCAGAGATTAGATTCGCCTGTGATCCACTCTCAAACATTGTATCTATCTTTGTATGCTTAGAAGTTATCCTTATGTTAAACAAATCAACTCTCTTATCCTCATGTGGAGGATTTATGTTAGATGAATATGCAATAGTTTTTTATCTTGAACTAATGTTGGAGGTTTTACCTATCGTAACCATGATGGTTATCCTCCTTTCATCACCTAAATCTAAACCTAGATCTTGTTGGACTACTGCAATTGCCTTCTTTTCATTCTTCTCCTTAAGTAACCTTTTGGGCTTAATTTCTAGATAAAGTTTCCATCACTTCAATTCATCATGACCGATTCTCTCGACATGAAGGGTCTGCCACCTCATTCAATATGTATGGCCTAAACACACACCTCGTCAAAATGTATGGCCTGAACACATACCACATACTTAATATTATATGTGTTGATATGATATTTTCTCTAATTAATTAATTTATGATAAATTAAGAGGGAAATAAAAATACAAGTAAATTTCTTTAGGAAATAAAAGGTTAATTTAAGATGATGCCCACATGAAAGAATACAATATAGAAATACTAAAACAAGAAATTGGTAGGAATTTTTTCTTTTCTTCAAATTTCACCATGGTTCCATAGTTAATCAAGTCTGTGAATTATAAAGCTGTATGGTTCTATGATTTTAGTATTGAAAAATGTGTTTAGTTAATTATAATTAAATTCGGATGATCATATAAATTAAACGAGTCTGTGAATTATAAAGATGTATGGTTCTGTGATTTTAGTATTGAAAAGTGTCTTTTGTTAATTATAATTAAATTAGGATGATCATATAAATTAAAAGATTGGTAAACATTGATAAACATATCAAAATTACATCTTCATTATAAATATCAATATCATAAAACATAACTAAATTATTATTTCATTTTTTTAATTATTATTATTATTATTATTAAAAGAATAAATATATTAGTTAAACATAAATACATTTTAAAAAAACATGTAATAATATTCATTGATTCAATTTTTTTTATTTTTATTTTTTGGTACAAACCATCAACCTCGAAATATTTTCTTCAAGGTGGAATTATTATACATATACATTTCTATGTCAGAGAGAGGGAGTTTGAGTTATATGCATTTATTTCTATTCTAGGTCACAACACTACTCATAATTTGGGGAAGTAGGAAGAATATGTGTTAGATGGGTGAATTCTCTGATCTATGAAGTGGAGTTCTTGTTTTCTTTCACTACACATAATTTGGGGGAGTGGTAAGAATACGTGTTAGATGCGTGAATTCTCTTATCTATGAAGTGGAGTTCTTGTTTTCTTTCTATGTGGCTACTACATCTACAGACTTACATTTTGAAATGACCACAATGAATCTAATTACTTTCATTATATGGGATATATCTAGCCTTCCCATTTACCTTTCTCCGAGCTTGCAAAATTTATGATATGTTTCAACTTATCCATTGTTGGCATGAATGTGAGTCTCATGTGGAATTATGCTTATTTTTACTAAGTGAGATTGATAGACTTGTTTTCCCTATTTTGCAAACAAGTATCCCACTCCTTTGTAGGATTTAAATTAAAACATTCACTTTCTCACCTTTTTTGTTCATATGTATGTAAATAAATTGTTGCGATGTTGTCAAAGTTACTTAGAATTGTTGGTATTTCTTTATATGGAACCGAATACATACTAAAAATATTACATCCAATAAAAGTGTTGAAAGTATGGAAAACAGCATGAACATATAAAATTTCAATGTGTAAAATGTGATGCAATTATTGAAATTTCCTATTCAACATAGATTAATTTGGGTATGCCTTTTTGGGTGATGTTTTTAAGGACATGTTTTGACATGGATTGTAGCCACAAACTGTGTGGGGGTATTAACTTCCAGATCATCCCTATAAAATATGGTTTCATTTCTCAACTGAATGAACGGTGTCATATTAAGAAATTTCCTACTGAATTTTAGTGGACAACGTGCTTTAGGGCTTCGACTCTAGTAAATTCAACTACACCAAAGTAGGCGAGGAAGACGTTTTTTTCAATTTTGAAGAAAGTGAGCATAAATTCCCTATCTTTGATAGTCCAAATCTGATTACCATAAATGTAAGCATAAATAGCGAGGATGGAAACACCTTTTGATGCAATGTTTGGGGTTTTGAGTGCACTTTCATGTACTTCTCATATTATTGTTTCTTATACTGCAGGTGAGTCCAATTGAGTGTGAGAATGTGCTTCTTGAGTATTGGACTGTTTGCCTAAAGGAATTAACCATGATAGCTTGTTGTTAGAATTTAATTTGGTTGTCGAGGCTCGGAACCCATTTTCTCGTCATGGGTACAAGAGCCTCTGAGATTTTACAACTATAAACCAACTACAATTCCACTTAACTCCACTATTTTAGTTGCAACATTTGACTCTTTTTGGATTGAAACAATTTCGGTGGAACTTTTGAATAGAAATAAGAGGATGTTAAATATTTCATTCTTTTTATTTTTTTCGATTCGATAACAAATTTGTAAACTATAGAGATATGATTACAACTGTGATATCTAAATATTGTGAAAATTGGCATGATGAATTAATGAAGAAAGGTTATTACCTCAACATTCCTCTCCTCATTGAAAAAGCACCCAAAAAAAGTACCATGAAGGTCTGAGAAAGGCAGGGTCAATATTGTAGAGCTTCTCGACTATCCTGTGAGGGTCTGTTTTTTTAAGGTGGTAATACTTCGGAGGATATCTCCAATGATTTGGTAGTGTTGTCATATGTCTTCAGATAAAAACATACCATACACTATTCTCACTGAAAATTGGTGGCAGAAAGGGTTTTTTGTTTCCTTAGGTATATTGTAGTAGCATATTACCAATATTTGTTCCTCCCTCATGCAGCAGTGTAGTTAACATTAATGGTTATGTTGAGACTTGTTTCTTTTAATAAAGTGTATAATCCTTTTTTATATTACTAAACATTTCTGAATTATGTATACAACTAATGCTGAGTAGAAAAACAAGATTTGGGAGAAGTGGACTAGGGTATATTAAACAGTCAAGTTAATATTGTTATGTGGCAAAACATAAATGGTAAGCTCATTGGAAAAGGAGGATAGCCCTATATACAAGGTTTGAGAAATAGTCCACGAAATGTTTAAATAAATGGCTTCTTTGGGGGTTCAAAGTTTTTGGGTTAGAAGTAGCATTGTCATAGCTTTGCTGAAGACATGTATAATATACTGTGGTAATGTACTCAGTGGTTGGAAAGATGGCATCTGATGCACATTTTCTCCATGTATTGTTATGAGACTCTCCAAATGAGGGATTTTACTATAATTGCAAAACCACTAACCAAAAATATAGTTCAGTGGATATGTAAGACCCGGTTTTATCATTTAGTTATATTCACAACACACTTGTTTTTTCCCTTTGTTAAGGATTCATACATCTATGTGGAAGATCTTGCTAGCTCTCACAAAGTTTGGTTCATTTTTACTATTCCAATAAAATATAAATAGCATCATAACTACCTAAAATTCGGCTAATATATTACTTATACCTAATAGTATTAACTAGACTATTACAAAACGTTTTAAACAATCATTAGCTTTGCAAATCTCGAAAACATAGAACCCAAAATGCTCAAAAATATCATCAAGAAACTGTTCAACAAACCAATAAAGTAGTGACCGAGGTTATTGAGAATCTATATCAAGCTCATAAATTACTATCAAAGAATTTATATGTAAGACAAACACCTCGTCTCAATGTAGAGGATATCTTGTTATTTAATTTTATCATATTGAAGCATTTGTAATTTTAAATTTTATTGATATTTATTCTCTGGTTAGATGACTTCTTTTGATTTTTTACTTGTGTTGTTTACAAATCATTAAGCTAGAAACCTTTTATTTGATGCAAAATTCTAATACATATACATTTCTGGGAGAGAGGGAGAGAGAGAGAGTTTGAGTGATTTGCATTTATTTCTATTCTAGGTCACAACATTACCCATAATTTGGGGGAATGGGAAGAATATGTGCTAGATGGGTGAATTCTCTAATCTATGAAATGGAGTTCTTCTTTTCTTTCTATGCAGCTACTACATTGATAGACTTACATTTTGGAATGACCATACTAATGAAAATTATTCTTCATTTTATGGGTTATATTTGCCTTCCCATTTACATTTCTTTGAGCTTGTAAAATTTGTGATTTGTGCCAATTTCTCCATTGTTCGAATGAATGTCAGCCTCCTATGGAATTCTATTGGGTTTTACGAGGTAAGATTATACACTTGTTTTCTCTATTTTTCAAATAGGTATCCCACTCCTTTGCAGGATTTAAATCAATACCCTCACTTTCTCACCTTTTATATTCATTGCTATGTAAATAAACAGTTTAGCTATTGTGAGAGTTACAAAGAATTGTTGGAATTTTTTTAGACATAGGAACCTAAGACATGCTAAAAATATTGCATCCCTTAAAAGCATTGAAAGTATGGAAAATTGTAGGAACATATAAATTTGATGCAATACGTGATGCAAATTCTTGAAATTTCCTGTTGAACATATATTAATTTGGTTATGCCTTTTGGGGTGATGTTTTTAAGGACACACTTTAACATGGATGCTATCTGCAGACTATGTGGGGGTAATAAATTGTAGATCAACCCAGACGAATATGGTTTCATCGCTCAACTGAATGAAGGACATCATGTTAAGAAATTTCCTACTGAATTTCAACTATAGGTGGTATTGTAGGGATTCGACCCCAGTAAGTTCAACTTCACCAAAGTAGGGCAGAAAGAGACGCTTCATGCCTTTGACAATCCAAATGTGTGTTCCATAAATTTAATTAGAAATAACGATTATGACAACACCTTTTCATGCAGTCTCTAGGTTTTTTTTTTATTGTTCATTGATGCACTTCTAATGTTATTCTTTTCTATACTACAAGTGAATCCAATTAAATAGGGGCATGTGGTAACTATGCCTAGAGTATTGGAATGCTTTCCCCGATGTATTTACCATGATAGTTTATCCTTACCATTACTTTTGGTTTTCGAGGCTGGAAATCCAATTTTTCGTCTTGGTTACAATAGCTTCGGATCTTTTGCAACTATAAACCATCTACATTTCCACTTAAGTACACTATTTTAGTTGCAACATGTGACTCTTTACATATTGAAACTGTTTTGGTGCAACTTTTGAACATAAATAAAAGGTTAAATAATTCATTGTTTTAATTTTTTTTATTCAATAACTTATTTTGAACTGTACATATATGATTACAACTGTGATATCCTAAAACTGTACAATTTGATGTAATGAATCAATGTGGAATGATTATTATCTTAACGTTCTTTCCTGCACCGACAAAAGGAGTATCATGGAAGTCTGAGAAGGTGGGGACAATATATTGGAGCTTCTTGACTATCCTATGAGGGGCCTCGTTTTTGAAGGGGGTAACACTTTGGAGGATCTCTCTGATGTTATTGGTAGTGCTTGCATTTGTATTCAACATAACAACATACCATACAATGTTCTCATTGCAAATTCATGCAAAACAATTTTTTCATTTCGTCAGGTATATTGTAATAGCATATTACCAATATTTGTTCCTCCCTCATATAGTAATGTAGTTTGCATTGATGGTTGTTTTGACACTTGCTTCCTTTATAAAGTATAGAATCCCTTTTTATATTACTAAATATCTTCAAATTGTTTATGTAACTAGCATTATGCAAAAAAACGGGCTTTGGTAGAAGTGGACCAAGAGATATTAGATACTCAAGTTAATCCTTCTATGTGGAAAAACATGAATGCATTTAAAAACTTAAATGGTAAGTTGATTGCAAAAAGACAATACCCCTGTATACAAGGTTTTAGAAATAGTCCCATAAATGTTTAAATAAATGGCTTCTTTGGGGGTTCGATGTTTTTGGCTTAGAAGCATATCACTAATGAACATTGTCGTACCTTTGATGAAGACATGTATAATATACCATTGTTGTACCTTTGTATAAGACATGTATTATGAAATTTACCATTGATTCGAGTTGATTTTTTTTAGAAATATAGATTTGAACCAACATAATTAAAATAATGTATATTAAGTGATAAGCCCATAAGGCTTTGGATTGACGTTGAATGGGTGCACTGTTAAGGCACTCCTTGTGATAGGTTACTCGTTCAAATCCGCGTGGGTGCTTACCTATAAAAAAACATTTATTAAGTAATAGATAATAATAATAGCATTTAATCATTAAAAATTAACTATAAGATATAATGAATAATAAATAAATAGATAAATCTCAATAGTATAGTAAAAGGAATTAAAAAACAAAAAAAATTAGGTATGTGGGAGAGTAAGAAAAACACAAAAACAACATTGGATAAGAAAGCGAGT
>APFE030378647.1:0-15534 GCA_000404065.3 Pinus taeda | reverse complement strand
AGAGACTACGAGGAAACTTTTGCACCGGTTGCTAGAATGGAAACCGTGAGAGCAGTGTTGTCCATAGCAGCACAAAACAAGTGGAAAGTTTACCAAATGGACGTGAAGTCAGCATTTCTAAATGGAGTGTTAATGGAAAATGTTTACATTGAACAACCCCCAGGCTATGAAAAGAAAGGCCAAGAGAACAAAGTGTGCAGATTGAAGAAAGCTCTTTATGGGCTGAAGCAAGCACCAAGACCGTGGTACAGTAGAATAGATTCCTATCTACTGAAAAATGGATTTGAAAAGTGTGAGGGAGAACCCACCCTCTACATCAAAGAAAAAGATGGTAAAATTCTAATTATTGTGTTATATGTTGATGATGTTATTTTCATGGGGAATGATGATTATCTTATTGATAATTTCAAAGCAGTCATGAAAGAGGAATTTGAGATGACTGACATGGGTTTGCTGAGACACTTCTTAGGAATAGAAGTAGAACAAAGTGAAAATGGGATTTTTATCTCACAAGAGAAATATGCTAATGAAGTATTGGAAAGATTTAACATGCGGGAGAGCAAAGTAGCAATCACTCCCACAGTGATGGGATTAAAACTTAGCAAAGAGGACAACAACAAGGATTTTGATCCTAGTGTGTACAACAGCATAGTTGGAAGCCGTATGTATTTGACTGCAACTAGGTCGGATATAATGCACACTATTAGTTTAATTTCCAGATTCATGCAGAGGCCAAAAGAAGCACATTGGCAGGCAACAAAAAGAATTCTGAGGTATGTTAAAGGTACTAAACGGTTTGGCATTTTATATACTTCTTCATAATGTTCAGATTTAATTGGATACACTGATAGTGATTGGGCTAGAAGTGTAGATGATCAGAAAAGCACATCCGGTTTTTTTTTTCACATGGGTTCAAGAGCTATTTCATGGGCTTCTAAAATAGCCTATTGTAGCATTGTCTACAGCAGAGGCATAATATGTGGCAGCAACAGCAACAACATGTCAAGTAGTTTGGATGAGAAGGATGTTAAGATGTTTATGCCAAGAGAAAGTAAAAGGAACTGTGATTTTTTCTAACAATAGCTCAGCTATTGCATTATCTAAGAATTTTGTGTTTCATAAGAGAACGAAACACATTGACACAAAGTTTCATTACATCAAGGAATTGGTAAGCAATGGATAAATTGTTTTAAGACATTGCAAGACTCAGGAGTAGGTTGTAGACATTCTGACCAAGCCATTGGGCCAGAAAAGTTTTGAATTTTTGAGGAAATGTCTGGGTATGACTGATAACCCAGCAGTTGAAATTAAAGGGGAGTGTTGAAATGTAATTTCAACTGCAGAGCATTGCCAGAATCCGTCATGGCAACAACGACTGCAAACCGCGTTATTTTGTCTCGAAAACTGCTAAGCCTTATCACACCACTTTTGCCGAGCAAGTGGTATTCTCCGGAATGGCAACGATACAATATGCCATTTGACGCATGTCCTCAAGCAGTTTCCAAAATAAATTTTTTCCCAGAACATAAATCTCGTTTGGTTTGTCTGTACGATAGCCGTCCGATTGAAAGGATGGTGGATGTTTGTTGATTGAAACCAAAGCTGCATATAGGCCTATGGCTATTGAACATTGCGTGAAGTTTTTGTTTTGACCACTAGTTCTCCACGTGAAATAATTAATGCAATTTACAACGGTTCGTAAATTGTTGGTAAATTTTTAATTTTAATACTTTTTATGAACGGGAGTATAGCATAGGTCAATGTATTGTTATGTTTTAGTTTTTAGTTGTTCATTTTTGGCATATGTGAAATGTAATGAAACTAAAGACGCAACAGTGCGCGAGTGAAGAATTCTTCACACAATAGTGTGAAGTGAATGTAATATGCAACGCAGTAGCATGAATGCATATATCATGTTCTTTGTTGAAAGGAAATGTAATACGCAGCTCCCAATAGCGCATGGGTAAGGTAGAATTTTTTTTTTTTAATGGAATATCCAGCAGCATAAATGTACAAGAAAATTTGTATGCAGAGAAAGTTTTTTTTTTTTGGTTAATATGAAATGTAATTCTCTGTAGCAAATGTAAAAGATTTTTTTTTTCCACAATAGTAAATGTAAGAAATTTTTACACGCAGTAGTGTAAAATTTCCAGCTGAGACTGAGTAAATTTGTAAGGAGACAAAGCATTTTTTTTTTGTGAGGAGCTAAAGTGGTTTTGCGTAAATCCCTCTGTGAGAGGAAGAAGTCTGTAACAGGCAATCTTTTATTAATGAATACAATGTTTTTATGAGTGTGTGAAACTCTGTTCTTCAGAAATCAAATTTAGCTTTCCTGTGTTAATATCCTGTGGTAAAACAGAGCATTGTACTCTGTTCAGTTTTGTTTGGAATCATCAGAAATTCCCAACACTGCTAATTAGATTTTGGCTACCTCTTCTTTTCAACGTTCCGCCTTCTTCAGTTGCTTTCCATCACTCTTTATTCTAACTAATACACAGCGCAGTTTACCGAACTACAGAAATTGCTTTGACAATATGGAACTTGGGGTAGCTGACATCGACATCGACGTCCATCACATGCTACCTTCAATTCCACACCTAACCAGCCTAGCATATTTGGCCATTGGAAAATATAACAAACACTTGTAATATTTGATCCTCATAAAAAATAATAGACATTGTGCCCTAAGGTGTAGCGAGAATTATTAATCCATCACCTAGGTAGGCGAATTGAATGTATTACTTGTTTTTGTCTATCTTTTGATCATGTTTCTTTAGTTTTTCTTCATCATGGCATCTGGGCTAACGCACATCATTTTTTGAGTTTTCGATCATGGTATATCATCCTTTTCTAGTTGTGCATTATGGTATCAAAGCTAAGGTATATTTCATTCATGGAGTTTGAATAATGAAGCAGTGAGGATGTGATTTTACGTAATAATGGTGTTATGAAAGGTTTATTTAGATTAGAATAACAGTGTTTAATATTAATTTTGAATTTTTATTCTAGGTTAACGAATACAAAATTTTAGTAGCACTTTAAAAAAGTATATCGAAATATATGTATGTGTAAGTTAAGACATTTAGTTCTTTTATTGTAGTTCAAGTTGTTATGTGTGAGAGCCAACAAGGTTTTAGAATACAATATTATTTTTATTAAGATTTGAGTAGAAGTATTATTACCAATGCAATAAGTAGAGGGATTATCCATTTATCTATGATTGATTTGGAGTATGGGCTAATTTGAAGAGAAGAGTTGAGATAATCATTCACTGTAATGGTGATGGTAATTGACCAATTTCAGTTCATTATAGATTTATTAAGAATGCCCTAAATGGTTATCTCATAAATGTGATCATTGAGTATGAAAACCTTTCAGGAATTTGATGTCTCTTAAGTAGTTGGGGGTAGAAGGTGCAAGAGAAGTTGAAGAGATTGAAAAAAACATTTTACTAAGAAGTTGGCACATTGCCTATTCAATGCATACAAAAAGAGGAACACTAGTAACCACAATACACTAAGCCACACCACGGAGAAACTTCTAACTCAATAATAGTTAGTCAAATGTATTAAGTTCCACTAAATAATTAATCAATGGATTATAACATATGGTACCATTCTCTTCATTTATGGAACTAAAAAAATTGATCTCTATAACCTGTTAGGATGGGTCACTTAGATGGAACATCACTTCTCCATTTAGGAAATTATCAATGACGTGATGGAACTCAAGGTGGGGATCCTATATTTATATCTGGAATAATGGTAATGTTGGAAAAAATATAAAAGATCATATCCATGCTACATAACCTAATATTAGTTTTTAAATCTATCCATGCATTTTTAGAGAGATAATCATTATCTGGGCCAAATTTAGGGTAGCCTTTGAGTAGTTAGCCATCTATATAGAGAAATTAACATATTATTACTATAAAAATGTTTCACTAGTGGCATCAAGGAAGACATTCAAGTGCGAGTCAAATTGCAACATCCTACTACGTGTTTCTAAGTAAACGAGGAGGCCCTAAAAGCTAAGAAATTGATTAACACACAAATAAAATAAAAGGAAACATCCAATCCCTTACACTCATCCTCCTAAAGATAGTTCTCTGAGAACAACTTATACTCACCCCTTGAGTTCAAAGGTTGTCTCTAACATGTAAAGAATACTACCAAGTATGTGGTCTCTACTATAATTGTGATGAAAAATATGGCCAAGTTCATGAGTGTAAATATATTTTTTTTCAACTTGGTATGACCACTTAGGCACTAACCGAAGAAATGAGTGTCGAAGATACACCAAAAGTTACATGTTGAAGACCTTAACACTAAGGCTCACGAATATATTGAACCCATAGAATATTTTAGGGGCAAATATTCACAGTTGGGCTAGTTTTCATGATTTTTCTAAAACAATTTTTGCTAATTTCCATATTTTATAAAAATGATATGCCCAAATTTTACAATATAAAATTATTTTAACTTAAAAAACCCGAACATTATATATAGATTATATATAAAAATCATTATAAATTTGAATAATTTTACAAATACATCAATAAGCATTCTGTGGTTTGCATATTAGGGACTAGTGAGATTCGCTAATCTTTTTAAACTTCAAGATAATTTTCCATCCTTAAAATTTTCCCTCATTGAACCTTCATTTACATTTAAAGAACCCTAATTTCTTTGCATGAATTATAAGAAATTAAAACATAAAAAACCTTGAAACTCATAAGTTATATCAAACATCAATGTGTTGTAATCCTAGTTAACAAAAATTAAATTTCATTCATAAGAAAAGGGCAAACTCCAAAAACCTTCAAAATCATTAGTTATATTAAACACCAAAAGGTTCTAATCCTATTTGATAATGCTCACAATCATTCATAAGAAAGTGGTAAAGAAAACCTATTTCTTTGTAACATAGTGCACAAATTTCAAATCATTATCATGAATGGAGGTACGATAAAAAGTGATTATATATGTGAGAATTTCAAATTGCAAATGAGATACCATTAACTCAAAACTTATCTATTCGGGTAGAACTCTTAAATAGTTCTAATGAATTTTAAAGAGCTATTTAAGAGTATCACTAAAGAGGAACATATATGCACTCTTCGAGCGCTTGGAATAGGATTCCCTGAAATATTAACATTTCTTTGTACATAGAGATATTAAAGGCACTTTGACACATTTTCTAAATTCAATTCCATAAAAATTATGGGTAATCCAACCTAAGAAATTCACTTGGATCTATGATTTCTCCTTGAAAAACATCATAAAGTTTTTATGCCAAAAAATGGTTTGCCCCATTTTCTAGGATATCGTGGCCATGGTATCCCCTTGCTATGACAAGTCAACCACTAAATGTAGATCTTTATTAAAAACATAAATTATAAGTTGAACTTAAATAAAGTAACAATGTTGAATGATGAAAATTGTACATTGAAATTGATGCATGCACACACTTATTTCAATGCAACTACCAATTTCCAAATGTCTTGATATCAGTGTATATATGAATTTATAATGAGTTGACTTTTTGTACATATCAACTCCCATTTTTGTCTAATTTCTAAGATATTAATTTAGTGCACATATAGTAAGTCTTATTTCTATTAAGTATACATATACGTTATTATTTATTTTAATATACATAGTAATTTTTAATACATTGATTTTAGTGCATATATCAACTAATATTTCAATTCATACTTTTATTTTTCATTCATTATACTCAACTTCTAACACATTAATTTATAAATGATTAAAAAATATACTCTAAACTATATTTATTTCATTACCTATGTCAAATTCTATCTCAATTTGAAATTCCATTTTTATGTCAAATTGAATTTCAATCTGCTTTTCTATTTAATTCAAATTCCTATTTTTTTGTTAATTTATATTCAATTAAAAATTCATTAATTAAAATGAATATGTTAATTCTAATGTAAATGTCATTTTTTGTTTTAATTTCTATGTGTTTTGTTTTTATCATTTTTGTGTGGAGTGAATTCTATTAACTTCTAAAACTAGATATGACATCAAGCATCATAATAAATCATACCAATCTCTTACATGAGAGACCAAACCATAACCAAAACTCTACCCTTCGAGGGGACAAGAGCGATAATTTGAAACAAGAATAAACATGATCAAAAAAACATAAATCAAGATAGTGGCATATCCAACCTTGCAAAAAAATAAGTACAACAGTGAAACAATAAACCATAACCATAACAAAATCAAATACAAGGATCAAAATTAGAGCCTGCCACTAGGATAGGAGTTTTTGGATCTTTCTCACCAATATGAAGTCTATCTTCTTCAACCTACTATTATAATATTTTAGGTGCCCATGCATGTGGCCAAAGTATTGCTACATGTCCATCTAAGGCTCATAGTTATCCAATAGAGTACATCCAAATAGGAACTTCATTTTTCAATAAAATTCTATTGTCTACATATATTGGTTATGCATTCCTTAAGTATGTCCCATATCATGGATCTAATCTATCCATTTATCCAACACTTCAGTATCTAAGAGGGAATTTCTATGGGAAGAGGATTCCCCTTGAGACTAGACCAATTCCTCCTATACATGGAAAGGGATCTACTCCTTATATCTGTCTGCAAAACCATCAGCTCTCTGATGTAGATGGGTATTTCCTCTATAAGCTTGTTCCTCAGAGTAAGAAACCCCCCTACTTACTCGTTCTTTCTGTTTAGGCATAGGAAGGGTAACATGAAGAGCCTAGGCTATATAACACAACCTTCTTTGGTAAAAGGGAACCTCTCCCACTGAGAGACACCTCATCTTGGAGTAGCCAAAATCTCTAAAGTAGATAGCTTGAAATTCCATAGTTGAGGCATCCTTTCTAGCCTGGAAAACACCCCTCATTGTAAGTTCAAAACTCCATCCTCCGCTAACTCCTCGATTCTAAGAAATAACAAGTTCAAAAAGCTACCAGTTGAACTGGGTTGACACTAGACTAAATATTTGAAATAAGAGATACAACCACAACCCAACCCACAATGGAAAACAAGAGATAATGGACCAGAAAAAAACAAAGGATTCTGGTAATAATGTGTACCACCATTTATCAAGGATACTCTCAAACCATTGTGAGTGACCTCAAGTATCATTTATATTCATAGCACCAACGGGGATACAACAACACCGAAGATTAATAGAACCCCATGAAACTCCAAGATAGATATGGCAGTGAACATCATCTAACCAAACACCCCTCACCAAGGTAACACATGGATAGGGTATCTACATCCTCCAATGACAACCTTCGAGAAGATGAACAACAAATTTGAAAATACCAGCGATCACCACAACCTATCCAAAAGGAAAGAGGCACCATGAATAACGTCTAAATAGAACAGACATAATACATAAGTAGAAAGAGTACTCGAAGGACATGGAAAAATTTTAGCTGAAGTGAAAATAATGAATCTCCACCATGGTTTCCTAAGTCGAGCAATAAAAATTAGGATTATTTCCAACTTGTCATCTGGGAATTTGAGAATTGACTCTTCATGCATGTAATGTTGTGATTGGGAAATCTAATCTGTCAGCTAGAAGGGGATATGTCCAAAACCACAATCCTTAACTAGTGACACTCACATTTCTCCCATCTAAAAAAAACACAACATAGATAAATCTTTCACTTTGCAATATTTTCCTAACTTCTCACCCTTTTCCTAACTTCTCACCCTTGCTACTTACATCTTCGAATCCACCTTTCATCTCCAAATATTAGACATGAGATTTTTATTTTTTTTAACTTTTTAATAATTATAATAATAATATTGGCTAAAAATATATATAATTGATATTTAAATTTATTAAAAGTGAAAATAAAAAATATTAAAAACATTATGAATTGAGAAAATTATTTTATTTAAAAAGTATTAGATATTTGTCCTATGAATAACCTTTAGTTCCATGTTGAAGAAGGAATGAAACAAATACATTTTAAACACAATTAGCAAAGATTCTCCTTCTATCCTTGTATTTTTTGATGATTAGCTTTTTATGAACTTTAATTTATCTTAAAAATGATATATTAATATTTATAATTAGGTGAAGGAAATATTATCTTGGAAATTTTACAATAACGATGTTAATCTAATGACAATAATAATCTCGATTAAACACTTTCTTTGTGGTTTCACATATGGTATTAGATAATGTAATCAAATTGAATTTATTTAATTTTTTTATTTTTTGAAATATGAATGTAATATATTTTTTTTTAATATTTGAATGTAATTAAAATAAGAATAATGTTTCATACACAACCGATAGACAAATTTATAAAATACAATAAAAAATACATTTAAAAAAATATTATTTTTTTTAAATATTATTTATAATTAAAAATATATTATGACTTTTAATTTATAATAAAAATAATATTATATTTATAAATTAAGGGAAGGAAATAATTCTTTTTTTGAAATTTAAATTAGCCATATGAATCAATGACAATAATATTCGATTAAATGCTTTCTTTGTGGTTGCACATATGGCATATGAATATAACATAGGCATATGAAATAAATAAGGTAATAAAATGACTTTGTTTTCCATTTTGTTTTTAAAAATGAGATAAAATATTTTACATATAAAAGTTGTGTACAATATTTTATTAAAAAATTAAATAATTTATAATTTTTGAAAATATAATTATATATATAAATTTATTAGCAAAATTGTTTGCGGATGAACCTTGTGAATAAAGTAATTCAGGGTCAACTTCATAGGGCTCGTTGTGCATTGTGTTAGGGAGAGGAGACATGCTAAAAAATATAGTGAGGTAAGGGTTGGTGTGGCCTAGGTCAAGTGCCATCTGCTTTGAACGCTTAGATGCCCTTGTGTCTACTTTGACAGCATAATTGTCCCTCACTGGCGGCTCTTCAAGCCACAGATCAAATGTTTGTCCTTGAATAACAACTCTTCAAGCCACAAATCAAACTTGGGGAATCACATACAACTTGACAAACAAAACAAATAAAATTATATATATATATCTATATATATATATATATATATATATATATATAAAATAGAGCTTTTGTTCCATAGTGAAAAAAGAATTACGTAAACATTTTCATCTCAATAAACATGAATAAGTTTTTTTATCAACTTTCATTTATTATAAAAATTGATCTACTAATATTTTTAATTGGGTAAATGGAATCTTCTCTTTGCAATTTCACTATAATCATATATAAACTGAATTACAATAATAATGTGAATTAAATACACTCCTTATAGTCTTCAATAGACTTCATTTATACTTTTTAATATTTTAAATATTATATTAAAACATGATAATAACATTTGAATTTCAAATTTTTAAATAAATAAGAAATAAAAACCTTTTTTTTGGCAGAGCACCATTTCTAAAACTAATTAATTTATTTTAAAATATAAAAAATATTTTATCTTAAATATAAAAATTATTTTTTTTAACTAAATAATTTAAAATATATTTTTTTTATATAATACTTTACATAAAACCTTTAATTCATCTAAAGAAATTTACACATACACATTTTCAACTTTTTTTAATTAATACTTTTGCAATAGAACCTTTAATTCTATGTCAAAAAAAATTTACCGATACACATTTTCAACTCTCTTAGCAATGGTTTTCCTACTTTCCTTGTAGCTTTTGGAAATTGACTTTTTATTAATTTTTATTTATGATGAAAAATAGTATATTAATAATTTTAATCACATGAATGGAATATTTTCTTTCCAATTTCACAATAACCATGTCAATTGGATGACAATAATCACGTGAATTAAATGCTTTCCTTCTAACTTCACATGCTGTATGAGATAATGTAATAAGATTCACATCCATTATATTTATAAGCTCGTTTAAAATATTTTAATGTACTATTATATCATATGCCACAAAAATTCATATTCAAATTTATAAAAATAAATTTTATTTTAAAAAGTGATAACTTTTTTTATTTATAATATAAATATTTATTTTTTAATTATTACCTTTCCCATGTAACATTTTTGTGTGCTTTTTCTTTTTGAGTTTCAAGGATATTACTTCACAAAATCAGATATTCAGTATATAGGTTATTAGTATATAGGTTATCCATTCATCCGTTATTAGTATATAGGTTATCCATTCATCCATTGTCAGTACACTTTATAGTCGCAATTTGCCCAATGGAAAATCTGATAATTCTTTTTTTTTTTTTTAGCACATGGTGAATCGGTAACTATCAAGCCTAATCCAGGGGAGACCCAGGATCAAACCTCATGGCTGCCACTATAACACCAAGAGTATAACCAACCACCTGTAAGTCGGGTATACTAATAACCTATGGTTTAGCAAGAGCAGACTCTGCGGTTTGGGGAGTCCGCCCCTCTAGCAGCCACCATAACAGGTCAATGTACTCCGTGAGATTTGAACCTAGGTCTCCTGAGCTTCGCCCGAGAAGACCTACCGTTAAACCGCACATCACTGTACATCTGATAATTTTGACAAATAATTAGTCAAAAATTGTGGGAGCAACTCAATTAGCAAGGATTCTCTTGCTTTCCGGACATATTTGTAAACTATCTCTGAAAGAGTCTAGAGCATGTATGTTTTTCGTGCGAGTAGAAATCTAAAATGTTTTTATGAAAAAAGTGATTGAAAAATCTTAACGTGCAGATTTGAGGTTTAACAGATGTAAATGAAGCGGCATTGTAATTAAATACAGACTGGCGGCTCGGTAGTGTTGGTAAGCATGTAAGCATATAAAAACATTGGATAGGCCCTCCTACACCCTCCATTGTCCGTTCTCGTGCCACTTGCCGTGCCCTCTCGCAGAGCCTCATGCATTGCATACTTCTTCGTATTGTCGCCACGTTTTCTGTCTGATTTCTTTCAAGTATCTCCCATAAAACACTGCTTACCAGACTGTTCCCAGTTTCCCTCATCAACCTTGATAACCAAAGGCACAGGGCTCTCCCTGCGCCTTCCTCTGCCCCTCACTCTCTTTTCTGTAGCTGTGTTCCTACTGGTTGTAGCTCGGGCTCATTGATGCGACAGGATGCTTTCTCTCCGACTCAGGTGAGTTTATCTATCTCCTAAATGATTGTTTTCTTGTCATATAGTCTCCTCTCTACTGTTTATTTTGGGTCTTCCCTGGTATTTAGGTATGGGTAGGCAAAGTCTGGTCTTTTCTTAGCTAGCATATGGTTATGGGTATCGACGCGCACTTAATATGGGAAGGTTTTTGTTAGCTTTTTCAGCTTGACGCCATCATGGAATTGTGAACGTTTACTCTCGGAATGTTTCTTTGTCTGGTATCGGTCATTGGAGAAGATCCCTTCCTCTTATGGTTATCCCTCCTATCTACACTCTGTATTTTTAAAGGTGCATGGCCATCTTTTTTTATGACTTTTCTCTTCGCCATCTTGATTAGGAACCTGGGATAGAATGTGGTAGGCCTTTTTGTCATCTTCCTTTTTTTGTCTGGTTTGGGCATGGCCTGAGTCCCCAATCACCATGTGCGCCTCTTTTCTCAGGATCTTTAAGTCTCGTATCTTTATCTACAGTCCATGTTCGGATTTGCGCATCAATCTTGGGCATTGGTGGTGCATTTTCCGGATTTTCTGTTGTTGTTATGACTGCCAGTCCTCTCCTTCTGTTTAACTTGGCTCCCCATCTTACTCTCTTCCCCATCATCTTTCCTGGTTTTTCCGTCCGAACTAGAGTGCTTTCTCAGGCAAATTCACTGGGTAGTTTGTTTTGAATTTTTCCGGCGTGTGACCGATGACTTTCTACGGATCCTGAAGCTCGATTACATCAGTCTTTCCCTCCAGCTTCTTTTTGCCGGCTCCTTTTTATTTCGTATGGCCCTTTATGGTGATTTTTCCTGTACATGGGGATCCTATGTAATCTACCCGTTCATGTTTTTTAGTAGATAATTCTCCTGAGCCTCCTCATCGTATCTTAGACTCTGAGTTCATATCTTTTTTGAGTACTCGATCCTGTACTGGCTCCCTCTCTTCTGTCAGTATCGTATCTTCCATCCAGGTTTCTGGTGATCCCGGCATTTATCATCTTCCTCTTTCTGGGGTATTCTTTCTTATCCTTTTCTTCTACCATGTCAGAGGGGGTCGTGTCACCTGACACCCAAGCTCTTATCGATGCAACTATTGAAGCAGAAAAGGCTTATGACACCTCTCCAGGCTAGCGAGCCACTGTGGAGGAAATGCTTCCGACTGGATTCACTGCTCAACCTCATTTTGATACTGAGGATAGCTCCCCTCGGTTTTCGAATCAGCCATTTTTCTCCAAAGGTGGTTCTCATGCTCCTCCTGATCTTTTCAACCACCGTTGCCGCCCCGTCAAATCTGGTCCTCCCCTTAAGGCGGTTTCAGTCAGCAGCGCTGCTCTTACGGAGCGCATTGACAGTCTTCAAAAGTATGCCCTCGTCGGGAAGTGGCATTTTCCGCATATGAAGGACCCGGACATGAGGACATGGTTATCGGAAAAGTGGACCCCTATTCTTGGGTATTCACCCACCATTTCCCGCGTGATGAAAGATTGGTACTCGTTCCACTTTCTCAAAGAGGCGGACTTGGAGTCCATTCTCAAGAAGCCTTGGGTGGCTGGCAGAAGCTTCCTTTTCTTGTCCAAATGGTATATTGGGTTTGACCCTTTAAAGAACACTCCACCCAACTGTATGATTTGGGCAAAGCTGCCCAACTTGCCTCTGGAAATTTGGTCAGTTGAGACCCTTTCGGACTTGGGGAACTCGATTGTTAAATTTATATATGTTGATCCTTGGTGTAAGGGGGAGCGGGACAAAAGGGTGGCATGGCTACTCATCGAGAAACCTTTCAAGGGTGTATATCCTGAGTACATTGATATTATCTCGGCTGGCAGACAGGTTAGGCAGCGTATTGATTTCTGGGGCATCCCTTTCCGATGTTCCCGATGCCACCGGACGGGACACCTTATCAAAGACTGCAAATTTCTCCTTGGCAGGAGGATTAAGCCCTCTCATCTTTGTCTCCGTCCGAGGGAGGCCTCGACTCTTTCTGGGGGATTCGATCTCCATGCTGAAGTTCCATCAAAGGGTGATATCCCTTTTCAAGACTCTCCTTCCCGTCCTTTCGCATCTCCACCTTCTCGTCCTTCTCCTGAGCCTCTCTCGGACTTTCCTGTCCCCTCTCCCCCCGATATGAACAAGCGGGATTTCACTGTTGGCTCGCACACCATCACCATCGATTCTTCCTCATCTTCTCCTACACAAGCGTCTCCTATTCTGCCTCAGGTTTCGAAGAAGGGAAAGGAACCGGCGGGTGCTCCTACCCCTTGTAATACCCTGTCTGAGTCACCAAAAAACTTTCTGGAGAGCGACATAGATTTATTCATTCAAAGGTGTCCCTTTGAATTCGAACCTCTCACCATTCATAAGCCTCCCCTGCCTCCTCAACCTTCTATCAGTCCATCCTGGGCTTTTAATATCACTATACAAAAGAAGAAGAAGGGCGACAGTCGTCATTTCTGGGGAAGGACGATTGCCTCAGATCTGGGCATTACTAATCTGTCACTGACAGAGGTTCCTATCATGGAAACGGATGTCTCTCAGCCTCTTAGAGCACGGTTGGCTGGTGAACCGTCAAGATGACCTTTGTCATCTCCCTGAATGTTCGGGGTCTAGGCGTCCCCCACAAATTTCGGGCGCTCAAAATTTTTTTCTCTCTGGCTCGTCCAAAAATCATTTTCTTGCAAGAAACTATGCACTCTAGCAGGGTGTCCATTGCATACTTTAGAAAAATGTTTCCCTCCTGGTTTATGGTGGCCATTGGGGCATCCGGGATGTCGGGCGGTCTTGCTGTTTTATGGGATCCCATGTGGATCAAGGCAAGAGCTTACAAATGCTACGCGGGTATCATGATTTCTGCATTGGTTCGTGGTCACGCTAATATATTAAATCTTCTTAATGTTTATGGCCCGTGCAGGGACAGGGCTCCTTTCTGGGAAAGGTTGTTCTCGTCTGATATATTAGAGATAGAATCTCTGCTGATCGCTGGGGATTTGAATTTTACTCTCAGCCCAGATGAATGCTGGGGTACAGGAAGGAAAAAGGACCCACTTTCGGACAGGATCAGAATGGAGCTATTAAACAAGAACCTTGTAGACATTTGTCCAGATAATATGGGGCCGACATGGGAAAATAGCAGGAACGGTACGACCTTCATCGCTAAGAGGATTGATCGCTTTCTCATAAAAGCTAATATCATTGATATCTGGGGTCTGCCTATATCTACCATTGCTAATGTTCATCTGTCTGACCACAAGCCCATTCTGCTCGAATGGAGGACCCAACAGCTTAAAAAGGATTATTATTTCAAATTCAACAGGATTCTCCTAGAAGACAGCTCTTTCAATGATAATTTCCAAGAGATGGGGGGATCTGGCAGGCTCAGATGACGCAATATCCAAAACTTTCGGTGGAAAGATTTCGCGCCTCAAAGTATTTGCAAAGGAATGGCAACAACAAAAGATCAAACGCGACAGGCAGGAGCTTTCCCGCATTCAAAAGGTGTTGGACGCCTTATCTACGTCATCCCCACATATCATGTCTTTTGAAAAAAGGATGTCCATAAGGGATCTGGAAAAAAGAAGGAACCATCTCCTCAACATGGAAGAAGCTACATGGCGGCTTAAAAGCAGGGCGCTGTGGCTAAAGGATGGAGATCGTCACACCAAGTTTTTTCAAAATTTCGCCAATGCAAGGAAAAGGAAGAATGCTATATGGAAGGTCGATGACAGAAAGGGCGGGTTTCTTTACTCTCAAGAAGACATTTCTAAAGAAGCCAACAGAGTATTCAAAGAACAATACAAAAGGGTTCAAACAAATGCAATTGATATGATATGGGCTGTCGAACACTCGCCTGTCATGTTCGATGCCTCCTCTTATGAAAATTTTTTCAAACCTGTTACTGAGGAGGAGCTCCTTGCTGCCATGCGGGCTTCAAAAAAGGATAAAAGCCCGGGGCCTGATGGCTGGCCCATCGAATTTTTTCTACACTTTTATGAGCTGTTCAAATCCGACTTGTTGAACATGGTGGAGGCTTCTCGAACGATCGGAACGGTACACTCTGCCCTATCATCTACCCTCATTACTCTCATCCCCAAGAAAAATGACTCCACGTCTCTCCAGGATTATAGACCGATTGCGCTCTGTAATTCTTTGTTCAAAATTATCACGAAAATCATCGCGGAGAGGCTGAAACCGGTTTTCAATCGCTATATAACTAGGGACCAGCATGCTTTCTTAAAGGAAAGAAACATATGGGATGCAGTGGCGCTAACTCAAGAATGCCTATTTTCTCTCCGGTCAAAAAATACAAAGGCTGCCATTCTCAAAGTTGATTTAAAAAAGGCATATGATTGTGTTGACTGTGGCTTCCTTAGGATTTTACTAGCCAAAATCGGTTTGCGCAGGAGTGGTATTGAATGGATCATGGCATGCG
>APFE030378645.1:0-19313 GCA_000404065.3 Pinus taeda | reverse complement strand
AAAAAAAAAAAAAAAAAAAAAAAAAAAAAAAAAATTCCGAGTCCGAGCCAGGTGTTCTGCAGTCCACCTGCTCAATCGCGCACAGAGCTCTCGTGTACACACTCAGCTACACAGGCACTTCAAGCCTCACAGGAAATTCCGCCACACAGGCAAGCAAGCTTCTACAGGCACTTCAGCCTCACAGGTGACAAAGATCAGGCTCACTCAATCTGAGCTCTGATACCAAGATAAAATATGCACTGAATTGAAAAGAAAGAGATGTAGCTCTCAGGTGTGGCCTTCACCTGGAGACTACACTCACAAAACTTGAGAGATTTCTCTCGTTCACTCTATTGCCCTTCAATCAAAAGATTACACCATTAAATACAATACTAGGAAATAGGAAGTTGTACCCAAACCCCATAACTATAGGAACTAATCCTAAACTAGGGAGAAAGTTACAACAATGTAACCATTTTCTCCATTAATAATAAAATAATATTAATTATTCTCAACTAAATGAACAAATGAAAAAAATACAAATATATTTGTTTATGAGTTCTCTTAAAAACGGTACTCTTAGTTTTTCAATTTATTTAAATAATTTTTGAAAATGCAGTTGAAATATTACTTCACGAATTTGGAAAAATAATAAAAAAATATAATTTTATATAAAAAAAAATAGTACAAAAAACTTAATTATGTCCCTATAATTTATGTTTATATATATATAATATGAGAGAGAGAGAGAGAGAGAGAGAGGGGGGACAAGCATTTCATTTAATGGAAAATTAACATAACACTAATTTTTTTTGCAAAAAAGATATCATTATGACAACAACATAATTATCTTCAATTTGTTTTTTTACTTATCAAAATTCACAATACTTATATAAATTTTGAGGGTTTCAATTCTATAAAAGAGAAAAAATTTGAAATTTCATCATGATATTTAACTAAAAAAATGTGTATCATATGAGCATTTTAAGTATGTAGTTCATGGATGTGAATCTTCTTAGAAATCAATATCACTAAGTATATACATCCTGGTTCTAGGACACTAAGATAGGGATTGGCTTCTTAACACCATCAACACTAAGATAGGGATTGGCTTCTTGACACCATTGTTAAGAATATCATTATGACAACAACATAATTCTCTACAATTTGTTTTTTTACTTATCAAAATTCACGATACTTATATAAATTTTAAAGGTTTCGATTCCATAAAAAAGAAAAAAATTAAAATTTCATCCCGATATTTAATTAAAAAAATGTGTACCATATGAACATTTTTTACATTTTTTATATATAGTTCATGGATGTGAATCTTCTTAGAAATCAATATCAGTAAGTATATACATCCTGGTGCTTTTCTAGGACACTAAGATAGAGATTGGCTTCTTAACACCATCAACACTAAGATAGGGATTGGCTTCTTAACACGATCAACACTAAGATAGGGATTGGCTTCTTAACACCATTGTTGAGCGCCACACTTCGGGGAGCATTCGCAAGGTTGTTGCCGTGGCTATGGGGTCGAAATCATTAACTAATCCCTCTTCGTGACTAGGTGATTCAAAACCAGAGTTATCAATGGGTTTCAAGACGGAGGACTTAAGATTTCAAAACCTGTTTTAGATTTAAAATACCTCTACATCTTGTCACTTTTTCCTTGGGTTCACGCATGTTTGAAGTTAGGACCATTTATTAAAAAAAAGAAAAGTGAGAGTGGGAAATACTTTTTACGTGCTGATAGAAAGATTCATATTTAATCCTGACAAATCCTAATTATATAAAACGATGTCTAAATTCTCATATTTGTATATGTTTTGACATTGAGACGAGGATACGATGACTTAAATATCAGCTTTACTGAGAGGGAAGAAAAGTTATTATAATTATTTATAGGTATTTTTTTTAATATTTTAAAAAATGTTTTTATTTTATTGGCAAACTTTGAATTTGGTAAATTATCATAATTATTTATAGGTATTTTTAATTTTTAAAAAGTTTAATTTTTATTTTAGTAAATTATGGAATTAATTGTGGTTTAAAATATATGTTTAATGTAGAGATAGATTTAGTGTTTTGAAAACTCTTTATAGTATTTATTTTTTCCGAAAATAGATATATATTTTTATTGAATTAAGAGAAATTGATAGGAAAAATGTCAATAAAATAGAATTACTTATTTCTTAATAAAAATATCTTTATTTAATTAATAAAATTATTAATTATTTTTTATTACTCTTCTATATATTAATTGTAGAAATATAAAATTATTATAAAATGGTTAAAGAGAAAATAATTTTTAAAACATTTAAAAATTAGTGTAATTTTTGGTAAACGAACTCTTTATGCGAAAGTTATAAAAAGTTTTAATTTTTTCTATTAAGCTTTTCTGATTAAATTGATTTTTTCTCATCCAAATTAATAAGATTTTGTTATGTAATTTCTACCGATTTTTTTTAAAGTAATTATTAATTTTGTTGATTCAAAACTACATTAACATAAAAACATATCCAACCACCATTACACATGAGTATAACCCAAATCTTAAAATTATATTAAATTGATAACGGATATAAATCATCAATTAATACCTTTCATATATATCATCTTCAAAATAATATTTCAATATTGAAAAATAGGTTATACCAGTGAAGACTTTATCTAACTATGCCACTAAAGAATGTATGTAACTCATTAACGGAATTTTTTTAGCACTTTAATACCACTTAATAATTTTTACATGCTGGCGCACTTAATAGCACGTTTCCATTTCAAAACAGAGTTGTCCATAGATTCATTTTACATATAGATATTGCGATTCCGGATGAGACTTCAAACATGTAGTAGTTTTAAAATTCACTCGGTACATTTCCATTCATGAACCATGGACTGCCCTTTGAAGATCCTGTTTCTATCCACTCCCGATGCGGAAACTACCAGAAAGTACACCCGACCGATCAGGGATATTCCCGTTCACATCTTAATGTTCAGTTAGATCTCAACCAGGAGTTTAGGGTTTTTCCATAAACTTACAAATTAACCCTTTTCAACTGAGGCATGAAAGAGGCTCCACTATTTTTATTGGACCCACGATAATCTCTGCTTCGCCGAGCATTTTCAGGAGCCCTGGTTAATCTCTTCTGCTTCTTTTATATATATATATATATGAAGATGTATCATCAGCCACCCTAGTACTCGTATAGATTACAGAGTATAGCTTGCATCATCCATCATCCATTAGAAATTGTCAAAACAACACACATTAAATAAATAAATCTATTTATTTATGATTTAAATTACAAAAACTTGACATCCAATGTTCGGGTACCATTCGATCCTGCATCCCACATTAATCAAACGTTTGGCTGAATTATTTAGAATTACGTGCAGTATTATTATCCTGATATGAATTTCCGAAGGATAATCTTGAATAATCTTTAAACAGAAATTAAGAATAATTACATAAAAAATATCATGTAAAGAAATTATACAATAAAGAATATCCTACGAATATGGCAGCCATCCACTCTGTCCAGCAGCGAAGGAGAGGAATCGGGGAAAACAATACGAAAGAGAAACAATATTCATCTCACCTCATCTCATGTAATATACATTATGAGAGAGCTCTGCAGGAGGTGGTCCGCCTTTGAATGAATGAAATAAATCAATCCCATTATCATACATTTCTGCAGAACCCGCGCTTCATTGTCTCTACGGAGGTGATAATGTGATCAGATGGCTCCTCCCAGCAAAGCGCCTCCAAAGATACCTACCTTTTCCAAACTGATGATAGAGATAGCCCCGCTGGTTGCGCTCGGTGGCAACGCTGTGGTTGGGCCTTGAGCCGTGGGCTAGATGCTGGAGCTTGAACTGCAGTAGAGGAGACTGAGATTGGTGGGGTGGCGACTTTAGATGGAGCAGAGGAAGGAGAAGAAACAGGAGCAGGAGTCGGAGGAGAGGAAAAGCGGGCGATGGCGCTACGGGGGATTTAGCCGGCGACACATTCGGTGCTGCTGCCATGGCGCCGGGCGCTGGTGTGGGCGCCGAAGAAGCTGAGTTCATCAATCCCAATACGAAAACGATGCAGAGAAGTTCATTGAATCGGGCCATCTTGCCTGAAAGTCGCTGTAGTCTAAGAATTGTGCAAAGCTGTGTCACTGAAACTATATGGAGGCGATCTAAACAAACGGTATTCCCCAGGACGAGGGAGAATATTTCACACAGAGAGAATGAGAAGACGGGGATTGGTGAAGAAAGAAAGCGTGGTAAAAGTAGCGCACAAGTAGAAGATCGGCGACCAGCAATGAGGTATTCGTTTTACGTGTTCCACCACGCGATGTCGGGTTAGTGGGCCAAACTATCTCGTAACTGATTCCAACTTGTCCGCGTCCCGACGAACGCTGGCCCGGACCATTACATTTGACCGTTATGGCAGCTGGTCGTGGGATGGAGTTAACACTATTTCAAATTACGAGGTGACGGTGGGTGAAGCGGATGCCGTAGTGTGATGATTATGATGATTATGTTTTTTCGGGAGTTATGGAAATTTTGGTTATTGTAAAAAATATTTTGGTTATCGTAAAAAATTGGCAGAGATCTTGTAAATTCGTTTTAGAAGTTTTTGGTAGTATTGAATTTATTTTCACTACCAAAAATATGATTTAAACACTATTTATGCTAAAACAAAAAAAATTATTTTTCCAAAATTCCCTCTATTTTTAACCATCCAAACAATTCCTCTCCCTACAACTCAAGTGAAGTGTCTCTTTCCAATTGCAAAGCCATAATGATTAAAAGTGGAGTGACCCGTTGCAGCTGGTCAGATGAGCATCCAACCGTTGACAACCGCAGATACGGTAAATGGCTATGTCAAAGGTCACTCCACTTGACGGGTCCTTTGTCTGACTAGGCCACAATTTAGTCGAAAGGTAAAATTGTAGTTTGAATGTTATAAGAATTTTTTTTAATTTGGGAGTGTTAGATTTTTTTTTGATAATGAAAGGGATGATTAAGTTTTTGGACTAGTGTATTGTAAAATTTAATTTTTATTTGATGAATTAATTTGAAAAATATTTTCAAATGTAAATAAAGAGATATATTTCTCATAAAATTGATGAAAATTTAATTTTTATTTAATGAACTAATTTGAAAAATATTTTCAAATGTAAATAAAGAGATATATTTCTCATAAAATTGATGATGAGATTGAAAGTGTTGAAAGATAACCAATGATTGATGATGTTGAAAGAAATTCAAATGAAAAAGTTGAATAAACGTAAAGTATATATGTGTGTGTCATGTGTATTGTTGAAATTATACATTATTTATTAATTTCAATTTCATTCAAACTCTACTTTTTAATTTTATTATTTAATAAATATTTATTCTCATTTACATTTAATTGGATGCATAATTCAATTCAAATCTTCATGATCATTCTTTTGGTCGCGTGGTCTTCATAAAAAATCCCACATTAAACATCATTGGAATTTCCTTAAGATTGGTCATGGTAAAGGATAACATGATGGTGTAGGGGCATGTATAAAATGAGCACTTAGAAGATATCAAATGGACCACTATGCAAATAGACTTGTCTCAACGGAACAAGTTGTGCAAATAGACCTGTCTTAACCGAACAAGTTGTTCAATAGTGCGACGTTGTGGTAAGCCATTAGACTAACCCATCAAGGGAGGTAGGAATGTATGTACATATATACAAATTAACTTATATATAGTTTTGATATATGATAAGTTTTATTAATTTTCTAATTTTAATTTATAAACTATATAGTTTAAACAAAATGAGGATGATTATCTTCAACATATATAAATTGTATTTTAAATAACATATTTAAATTCTTGTTTGAATTTACTACATGTTTTTTTGGCATATTGGATTAAAAATTGTAGATAGATCGGTTACATATGAAGTTGAAACAGTAAAATGAACTCGAAAATTGCATTCAATTAAAACAAAGGATTACTTTGCATTTGATAAAAGAAAATATTCTTGTTTTTGTCATATTTGCATAGAGGGCGCACAACCCAATGATGTTTGTGAAAATAATATGTATGTAAAAACTGAACAACATACAGGACTAAATACAAAGGGGAAAATGTTAGTTGAAAGCTTTGAAGAAATGGTATTAAACGAGATTATAGTATCATCTGAAGGTGATCGAGTTTTCTGATCTTGTTGGAGAAAGTAACATTTAAATTGATTTCAATATATATATATGTGTGTGTGTGTGTGTGTGTGTGTGTGTGTGTGTGTGTGTGTTTTATTTTTATGTTTTTAAAATCAGTGCGTATAAGTATCTAGAGATAATAGTAAAAATATATAGATCTATAAATAGATAATAAAAGGATCAAGTGCTAAAAAAATAGCTCAAAATTAAAAGTTGTCAGATCTATGTGGAACCTGAATGAACAACTAGTGCTCGTTATCTTGAATCTGATGCAACTTGTTTTGTGAAAAACGAATAAAGTATGCACCGAGAATCATGTTCTGTTCGTTTTACCAAACAAACAAATTTTCGCAAAATGTGACAACCTAGTGAGGAGTCCGTAGTGTTGACATGGAACTGACTGTGCAGGCTGAAGTGGCAAGGTTGATTGGTCAACATCCTCCGACAAATCATATGATGCCAAGTGGAAGTTTTGGATTCTATGCATTTGGTGGTTTTTGGTTGGATGGTTGGTGGCCAGCCACAGGTTGACATGTGGCCCATCCAGAGGTTGAGACGTGGTAGCCCAAGGGCCACCAAAATTTTTGGTCTAAGGTATAAGAAATAGTAGTGGGGATCGATCTTGCGATCACCAAGTGATAGTCCAAAGCCTCCTACCAGCACACTATACAAGAAGATTTTAACATACTATGTGTTTAACATATATTTTTATTTAATGTGCACACCACTCTAGGGAAAGACCAAGCCACGAGGGGGTGAGCCCTTCAACATGTGCTACCCACATGTCCACCAACCGAGTGGAGCGGGGGGCCCAACCGGCGAGGGTAAACCATTGGCCTTAGCCTTGAGCATGTGGCACCCATGTGGCCCATAATCTGCAGATTTTAGGCGTTAGAGGACATTTAAAGTGTCTGATAATTTCACTCTGAAATCGGCAGAAATGGTCCCCGTTTAGCAGAAATTCGAGCAATATTGTAGGATGGTGCCGAAATTTGGGGAATTTGTTGATAAAATAGCATAAAGACTTGGGGAAGCCGTGACATATTCAGTTTTTGACCAAATTAGAAGCAGAAAGAGGCTAGACATGTATTTTTGGGCATTATGTAGCCATTGGAATAGGTTTTAGAGCTATTTGAGCATTGTAAGCTAATGTATTTACACTTTTGAGCATAAGAAATAGGGCCAAGCCATTGGAAGTTGGACCAAGGAGACGTAGATGAGACAGGGTGAACTCCTTCATCATGTACTACTGTGATACTATTTTGGTGATGTTCATTTTTGTTATATGTTGTTGTTTCTTCATTTGTTTATGTTAATTTGTACATGAAAATTATATAAAACCACTCAAAAACTCATGTTTAAACTTGCAATTAATATCATGAATGCTTAAGGACTTTTAACATATTCTAAAAAGGGATTTAGTACAACAAACTAATTATTCTATTCATATCAAGTTACGTATTAGAGCTCTAGGTTTTCTTTGTGAATGTAGAAATTTTGAATAATATGACACTTATTCACAGAGATTATCCTGATTATACACTATTTGCGGAATCATGCATAATACATAACCTCCTCTACGTAGATCATCAATTTACGGAATTAAAGAAACAATCGCATGCGCACATTGAAACATTAATCACACATATCAACACAGTATGTACTGGGGAAAGCATATAGCTGAAAACCCCTCAACTATCTGTATATTATATTGATTGAGAACAAGTAACAATACATAGTACAATACTCCTCACAAGTACTCAGTACTATCTCCACATGTTACACACAAACTAGCTCAGATCTGAATCAATCACAAGTTCAAATCTCCTGCGTTGTTTGCCTGCCTCCACTGTGCAATCCTGCATGAGAATAGATGAGAATGACTGATCCAAACTCGTATTTCCCTTGTGTTTCACTATGCAATCCTCATTGGCATTCTCAATCCACTGATTGTGCAAATCTCATGCACAACTATAGTCATAACTGACCGCTGTCTTGCCCTTTCACTCACCTCTAACACTTTTCTCCACTGAACTATCCATGCACTGAGTTAACTGATGTATTCTTCAGTTGATTTATGAGTTAATAATTAGTGAATTAATTAATAATTAATTCACACCACTCATCACTAGTGTATTTGTTATTTAGACTAAATACAACTAGTTTAACTAAGTCAAACTGAACACAACTCCTTCAACTCCTCAATCAATTCCACCAAACTCAATCACTTGAGTTCTAACTGAAGTCCATCATGCAATAGCTCAACTAACCCATAAGAAAAGCGTATTTCCTCTGGCAGTTGCATGTGCCACATCCGTAGCTTGAACTGAAGTGTTGCAAGAGGATAAGATAATGTTTATAGTCCAAATATTATTAAGAGCTAATAATATTCGACTGTTCTATTTTTAGACTGATAGTATAAAAATAGACTCTACCCATATGTGTAAAAATAGAGGTCCATCTATTTTTACCAACATGACCAATCATCCATAAATAGCATCCTGCAACTCATAGACCATGATTCATATGTCTAAAAATCATAGTCTAAAAATAAGACTTTGCGCCAAAAATAGTCTGCGGACCCACTTAGTGAAGGTGACTTCTTTTCACTAAGATCCATCATCTTGTTGCATTTTCAACAGTGAAAGAAGGATACAACTGTTTGCAAGTGAATTTCATGCTTACAAGGTTGAAGCTCAAGAGATGAGAAGGGAAGCTAGTTGAAAGTCCTGAAGTTAGGTCGAGGAGAAGGAGTCCAAGGTTTTCAAAATCTCCACCACTAGTTCTTCCTCAAGTTGCAGTTGAAGCTTCAGTGAGCATGTCACATGAAGGAGAACCTAAAAATATGATAGAGGATGAGAAGGTCTTTAGGAAGCCTTTCTTTGACATGACAAATATGGTGAAGGTCCTCCATGAAGAGAGGAATACCAAACTGTAGGGTGAAATCTCTAAGTCTCCAAAAGGAGAAGGTTCTTCAATAGGGGGAGGTAATGGAAATGGAGGTAAAACTCCACCCTCTCCACCATCATCTTCTTCTTCAACTTCACAAGCATCTTCATCCTCTTCCACTAATACAACCCTTACTCATACTCATCAACATACTTTAAAAGAAACTAGTAAAACACCCCTTTTAAAACTTGATGTTAAATTTGAATTGCCCATGTATAATGGTGAAGTGAACACAAAGAAGCTTGAAAATTGGGTTTGTTGGTTGGAGGTTTATTGTAGAATTCAAAACCTTCAAGATGATGACATAAAGATTCAGTTAGCTTCCTTGAGGATGGAGGGTGGAACACTAGTATGGTGGGAATCCAAGACACAAAAAGAGATAAAAAAAAATGGTAAGATCTTAATTTCTCAGTCTGATTTCATTGTTGTAGATAAAAGACAATTTTATCCTCTAGCATATATGCAGAAATCCATCTTGAATTGGAAAAACTTTAGAGAAGTTAAAGGTCAAAATGTGCAAGATTACACCCAAGAATTTATAAGAAGGTCTCTAATGTTAGGTGTAGATTTGCAATCACAAGACAAACTGTTGAAGTATATAGTGTGTTTACATAGTTACCTTAGGCATACTATCCTTATGTTTAATCCCAATAATCTAGATAAGGTGTGTGTGCAAGCCACTCATCTTGAGGTAAGAGGGAAAAATACTCCAAAAGAGGGTAGTAAAAATCCATTTAGGAGTAAAGAGAAAGGAAAGGGTTTCAAATGAAAAATACACATGAAAATAAAAGAAGACTAGTAAATGTGGCAATCAAATTTATAACTATAGTTGTTTTTGTGATATTCCCAAATCAGGAATGCTTTTCAAAATGGAATTATATTATTCTTGTGATATAGACTTGGGAAAGAAGCTATTTATACAATGAGTACTTATGCATATTTGTGTGTTGATTTAATTAACACAAAAAATGAATGATAAGGAAAATATTACAATTGCAGTTGGTTAATATGCGAGAGCCATTGTAGTTGGTATTCTTGGGAACTAATTCACAAGCTATACTACAAATTATTATTTTTATATAAAACCTAATTAGAATATTTAGAAGTGTTGCATTCTTTATATGACATCTTATCTTCATATCCCATATGGATCTCTCTTTTATAATTTTGACTAATTCCTAAAGTGAAATATCACTTATAAGTGATAGAGCATTCATGTGCGGATTGCCTAATCATGACATTGTTTATCTTTGTTCATATCAAATTATTATGCATCTTCCACGATCATCATTATTAATTTTAATAGCATAATCAGAGCATACTTTAGGTCATTTTCATACCTTGTAGTAGAAATTGAGACAAGTGACAGGCAACCTTGAAAGTTGACCCATTTGAAATAATTTTAAGACACATTAATGTACACGTTTTGTCTTTTGAATCCAGAAAACATGTAAACATGGAGTTCGAATTTGATATCAATCACCATACTATAAAATCACGAAGATGAGGATAAACCTGAGATATTATGTTGGTCAAGGAGTTTATGATGACAATTTCAACATGATAGAGTTCACATTTCCTCTCTAAATAACAAAGAGTAGATGACAAACCATTCATTGTAGAGAGTGTGAAGGAAAATTTCATTGTTCTGCATTTTCACCTTTGCACTGCGACACCTCCACACCTTTACTTTTTCTTAAACTTGGTTAGTTTTCAACCTTTGACATGCATTTATTTATGCTGAAAGAACTTATTCTTGAATTTATTTATAATATAATACACATAATCAATGATGAATTATTTTATACTTTCATAGGGGGAGGATCAATTTTTCCCAAAAAATTTCAAGACACCAAATCTATTTATACATTCAAAGGAAAATGTCAAATAACCAAAAGAAAATCACAATGTAACTAAAATATAACCAAGCAAACCCCAAAATGTAAAACCATTTAACTACACCAGATAGAAATTGATATAGTTTGTACTCATTTTTATCTTTTGTTAATTTAATCATACATATACATCATACATTATTTATTTATGAAATATACTTGTAATAAGTTAATTTTAATCTACCAGTTGTTGGCAATCATAAAATCCTAATATCTAACTCTCTTGCATGTGTCCATTACTTCTTTTGCACATTAACGTGTCTGTCTCCTCCATCGGTACCAGAGGCCCATATGTTGTCTCACGCACTAATATGAAATTTATCCTCCCTCGCTAGCCAAGAAATGGTTGTTATTTGGACAATTTACTCCACCTTAGTTTTGATATACTATGTATCAATAAGTGGAAAATTGAAAACGTGTAGGAGTGAAAACAAGCACATCTTAACAATATTAGATTGATATATTGTCTAGAGTGTAGAGGTGTAGAGGAAGCTTTCTTCATCCACACTCTACACAATGTATCAACATTGTGGGTGGGGGGAGATAATATGAAAATATTAATATTCCCATGAAGTGTGTGGAGGTAGGAATAATGATATATTGCAGAAATGGAGCATCTTGCACTGCCTTAATCAAGTTATCATATCAATATCTACCAAAAGAGGAGATAGATTACGAAAATGATTGCAGAGACCAGGCATTATCGAATAATGAAAAAATGTGGACCTCACACAAAGAGGAAAGGACTATGTTATTATGCAACTATCACCCTTGTTTCATTGGCAAGATAATATGCAATGTAAATTCATTACATATTTGGTGTTTTTTTAAGATAGTCAATCAACATTTAGTTGAACAGTTGATTAAATGGTTAACTAAGGGATTGATTAAGCAATGGGTTGGTTAGAACAATTAGAACAAAGTAATTGATTTATGTACAAAACAAAGTATAAATTGAGGAGTTCGTTATGCATCTTCACCAATATATCCCTTAACTACTTCAAAGGAGTTGGTTACATATTGGTATTATATGATGACCTTAAATGTCGATATAAAAATTTGTGGTAAGTCTGCTTTACATGGAAATGTTATGGTGTCTAACACTTTTATTTATGTTGAGCTACACTTCATTATCATTAGAGAAATTTTTATATTAAAAATGGGCCTCAAAACAAAAATGTACAAAAAAATAAGCTTTAAAAGAACCAATAGGATTCAATATGATGATTTCAACTAGGGGGGATGATTCACCATTTTCGGAGTAAAAGGGTAAAAAGATAAAAATAAATTAAAAAATCTACTTTTTCAAGTCATATTTTCAACTTATCTCCTTACAATTTTACTCAAATTTCGAGCAAGAGAACTTGTTGGAAGAATTATTTTATTTTTCATCCAAGGAGTGCCCAATTTGCATACTTTCGATGAACCCTACTACACAAAAAAATTGAAATACATGAAAAACATAATTGCAATCTCATTTTTTCATGTATTTCACATTTCTCATATAGTAGGGTCCATCGAAAGTATGCAACATGAGTACTACTTGGATGAAAAGCTTAAATTTTGCATCCAATGAGCGCTCTCACTCGAAGTTTGTGTAAAATCGTAGGGAGATAACGTGAAAAAATGAGTTGAAAAAGTATATTTTTCGTTTTTCCATGCAAAACATGATAGTGTAATCTAATCTTATTTTATTATTTTACTATTATTTTATAATATTACTTAGGAGGCTAATTTGAGACATCAAAATTTCTCTAATGGCTTGAGTATTATAACAACATATTTTTACACTACCTTTCTCTTGGAATATTAGCTCTCTAATATACCTAATCCTTTAATTCTCCAACATGCTATTAGCGTTAGTGGTTTGAGCTCTATCTTGTTATATACAAGTTGTGTGCATGCCCCTAACAAGTCAAATATGTCTAGTGGATTGACTAGGCGCTTCAATTTATAGATTAAAATTGACATTATAATTGTTAACCATCCTAGATCCATCTTAACCCCGAATCTATTAAGTGCCAAGAGGGATCAGATCTCTCAAGGTTAACACCTCGTTTTTGAGTTCAAAACTTGAGAAATGTTTGCATCTAAAGATATTTGATCGCTATGAGCTCTTAATAGATTTGGGTTTAAGATCGATCTAGGTTGGTTATATAATACTATGCAATATCTATATTTGCATGGATGTTTCTTTTTCTTATTCCCTCTCTCTATCTCGCCCCCAAACATACACACTCTCTCTTTGTTCCTCTTGCTACCTCTCCCTCTCCCTCCTTTCCCCTTCTCTCTCTCTCTCTCTCTCTCTTGCTCTCCTCTCTCCCTCACTCTCTCTCTATTTCTCCCTTATCAATCCTTCTATCTCGCCACCTTTCTCCCTTTGTGTCTTTCTTCTTCACTCCGTCTCTCACCCTCCAAGTCCATCTCTCTCTTTCTCTCTCTCTCTCTCTCTCTCTCTATTGAGTCCTCTCTTTCTTTCTTTCTCTCTATATCATTCTCTCCCACCTCCCTTTGTCTCTACCGCACCATCACTCTCTCTCTCTCCTCCTTCTAACTCTATCTCTGTTTGTCTTTATGTCTGTCTATCTCTCTCTGTGCCCTCTCGCTTTATCACTATCTCCCTCCCCCCATATCCCCCACCCCTCTCCCCTTTATATCTCTCTTAAATTATATCCCATTGATATCTCTTGCATCCTTAGTTAAGATGAATCTATGTTGTATCTTATTAATATTATTTATATTATATATATTTCACATCTTATATATATAAAAGTATTCTCGTTTTTAATTTTATTGAAATATTTATTTCAATTCTATAGGAATATTTTTTAGTAGTTGTGAGGATAGAGGGTTTAGATTATTATCTGAAAAGTAATGATAACCTTTTTTCCGTTTAGATTTAATTACAAAATGTTATAAATTAAATTAAAATAAAATATTTATAAAATATTTTGATTGTGAAATAAGTTATGTTTTTGGGCAAGTGGTATTGATAAGCCATGGTATTGGCCCATGGTATTTTAACAAAGCCTATTTACATGTTAATAATCTACATGGTAAAGTGGTGGTGTGGTGGTGAATATCCGTGGCAAAGTGGGTATGAATATCCATGGTTAAGAATCTTGTCATATTGTTATAAAAATTTTTGATTGTGAAAGAAGTTATGGTTTTTGGGCATATGGTATTGATATGGTATTGGCCCATGGTATGGTAACAAAGTGTATTCACAATTTAATAAGAAAATAAAAATATAAAAAAATTGACATTAAATTTAACTTTTTATTATTAATTGAGTCAACATTTAAATGTTTAGGTAGAGATTTATATTACTTTTAACATTTTATTATTTACTTTAAATTTTTTAAATGTTAAACATTTACACTTTACATCTACCCCATAAAAGAGTTTCTAATTCTAAATGGCCAAAATTATGCTAGAATATGGACCAAATATAAAGAGTAAATCAATTTGGTAGTTTGAAACAATTATGGTTCGGATCAGATGGATGACCAATAGATTATTTTTATCAACATGAAGAAGGATGATATTATAACAAACATGATCACCTACATCTCTAGGGAGATTTACTTTCTCACCAAAGGGACCAATTATCCAAATTTTTGTTTGTAAGTAGTTAAAGACTCTATTTGATAAAACTAATGTCCATCTCTCGATCCTCCCTCATTTGAGGTAACGAAGATGGCATGTCTTAACGAATATAAGTTGAAGTTTGGCGAATGTAGAAATGGCTTTTCCAAAAAAATGGTTAGCTCATTTCCCAAAATCTGGTTAGCTCATAGAATTGATGTCGATGAATTTGAAAATGGCCTATGGTGTGTTATGTTTGACAAATTTTTTTGTTAGTTTGACCATGAGAAGAGAATATGGAAAGTATTAGAGAGAATACGCTGAGGATTATTCATTTGACCTTTTTTATATTTTACTCACTATGGTATAGGCAAAAATATTTAATGAATTGAAACATGACGAGACTAATTCCTAAAGGGTAAAAGGAAATGGAATTATATATAAAGATTTTTATGTTGATAATACAATCATGAGAAAGAAATAAATTACATAGACTAGATGATTAAGAATAAGCATGACCACAAACTTCAACTAAGATAGGAAGAATAATCCACATCATTATTGTGAGAAATTAGGACATATGGAGAATCATATAAGAACCTAATCCATGAAAAAATTGGTTATGAAATATGCTTGTAATATTTTTTCTCAGAGATTGTATTGGGAAAATTAATTTCTCCCCCACCTATTTTTGTGCTCAAAGATTAGGGTAGATCTTCTCCAATTCGTTTTGAACTCAATAAATATCATTGTTCTTTAAATTTCATTGGTTGATAGTTTTGTGGCTTAGTTGTTATTTAAGTATCCATGGGTTGATTGATTATTTTCTTTGTTTAACGCTTTATGCATGAGTATATTAATATTTATTTGGAAGCATGGACACATTATGAGGTGAGGTTGAATATCATCTTTTGGAATTAAAAATTTATGTCCATTATGAGGTGAGGTTGAATATCATTCTTTGGAATTAAAAATTTATGTTTTTTATAGTCTGCATTGTACAAATTTGGCTTTTCCCCACTAGTATTGCAATTAGTGAATAAAGTAATTTTCATATTTCCACTCCTTGAAGTTGTGCATGATAATGAAGGATATTTTTTTTATTTTGACGTCAAAATCTAAGTTTCTCATTTTATTGCTTTTGATTTCATGTGTTGTGTCCTGGAAAAGGGAATGTGTAGGTGCCTCCATTAATTGTTTCTTGATTTTCCATGGGGTGATCAGTCACTACATTTATTTAACGTTTCATGAATGAGTCCATTAATATCTACCTATAATGATGGGGCCAACTCACGTGATTCCAATTCTCCACCTGTTGACGTGTATTACACCGTGGTAAGGGTTATGATGTGTTTATTTATTGTTTAATTATATGGTGCAATCTGCGGAATCGGTACTTTGGATTTGTTTTAATGAAGGGAGGTACTTCCGTCTCGCCTCTGTTCGACAGCTGTGCGTCTCGAAAACATCACTAAGGTTGAGGGTTTTCTTTTGGTTCTCGACCCTTCATGCTCATTTCACTTTTGTCTGTCCCGGGTATTGTATTACTTCTCCGCTCTGCAAATGAGTGACCTTTGTTGTGGTCTGTGGGTTTTCTGGATGGTTCGGCCCACTGGTTCGATGCCCTGCTACTATTTCAACAATGCTGTTTGTTTATGTTCGGCCCTTCTTGTTTCAATGATGTCTGCTCAGTTTGATGGTAAGTTTCGAAATATTTTTATGCAGCTAAGGTCTCAGTGATTGTTCTCGGCTCTTCTTCAGCTGTTTTCTTTGAAACTCTTGTTGGTCTCTGTATCTGAGCGATTTTATGGGTGCTTGTGTATGGTTGGGGTTTGTCTCCTCGCTATCTGCTAATGTATGGGTTTGTCTCTTTGCTGTCTGCTACTGTATTCCGCTTGATATGTTCGTGCTCTTCTACAACGATTTTCTTGGTGGCTCTGCTCCTGGTGGTCTGGTGACAACGCTTTCAGTTGACGATTCCGCAAGCCATGCTGGTAAGTCTATGCTCTATGCCAGAATTATTTATTCGCTTCTCCTTCAGTTATTTATGTCTCGGCTCCTTCGTGGGCAGGTATTCCTTCTGGTTCGATTGGAGGTGTTGGCGCGGTGTACAGGTAAACCCAACTTCGTCTTAGATTTTGTGTTCTGGTTCCTTTTTAATATTGGTTTCTTCTATATGTATGCCGACCCATTTAACATTTCTGTTCGCTACCTTGCAGGGAGGACTGTGCACGGTGGCCTTCCTCAAGTCCTCGACAATCTGCAAGTCTCGGGTAGTTCTTTCTTTTACTGTTTGCTAGTTGCTTGTCTTGGGCTTCTCAGACCCTTGAGGTCGGACTTGTGTGCAGACCTAGGTTGTTAGGGTTCAATCTGTCTTTCGTGGTCATCGGTTTTTGTTTCGATGTCGAACCTTGGCTGTAAACTTGTATTTCTTCCACTGTAAATTTTCTTTGCTATGCCTGTAGCTTGAGTCGCTCGGTCGTTTTGGACAGTATATGATGGAACTTATACAGGGCTTTTTCTATATGTAAAATATATTTTTCTAGCAATGTATCGTGATTATGTGGAATGATAATTGCATGAATGATAATGACTGTGCATTATTTAGCATACCTGGGGGTTCGGGCATGTGTATCTGTTGTGGAATTTCCGCCAGTATATTATCGTTTCCGTTTCGCAACGCCTGTAGCGTGCTCTGCTTGACAACCTAGCTTTAAAAGGAATTGTATCTGCACTATCACACAATTGAACACAATATATTTTATATTTGAATGCTCAGAATGTCTTAATCCTTTATTATCTCTGTTTCTTGTATATTCTCACGAAGTCGGAACCTCTCAATGGGTCATTCCACTCTTTTTATAGTTCTTTTTGCAAAGGTAGTTCTTATTACATAACTGTTGTTGGTTATTCGTTTCTACAGTTGGCTGTTAACTGACATATTCGGTTTCTCCTTTGCAAGAATAAAACTATTTCCTAATTTGTCACTGTTCCTAATTAAAAGTAAACTAGCACATTATTTTTTTTCTCTGCTTCTGTAATTAAAGAAAACATTACATAAGTAAATAAAAAACAACAGTAAAAGAAAAAAATAACCAAGGCAGTGTTACTGCCCATCCATCAAACCATGTTCCCAGTACTCTTTGGAAACTTTGTCTGCCTTCACACTGTCTCTACCCTGTTGACCAGATGCTCCTGCATCAGGCTTCCGGGGTAAAAGAGAACTCATGGCTCCGTTCCATGAGCTCCTCCACCGAGTAACCAGCCTTCTGAATCTGCGCTGCGTCGAGCCACGAGCTGTCCTCCATTGGATGGCCTTTCCACTTGACGAGGTAACGTAGATATTCTTTTCTGCGCGTTCTTTTGGCTACCTGGGTGCTGAGGATCCCTTCAATTTCATGGGTCCGGGCTGAAGGTAACTGTTTCTTCCAAGGACTGTTCTCTAACTGGGTGTCCCGTTCTGGCTGTACCATACTACCATCTTCCGCCTGGGCATGATATGGGAACAGGTCTGCCACGTTGAATATAGGCGAAATGCCTATGTCCGGTGGCAGCTGAATTTCATACCCGTTTGCCGAAAATTTTCGCAAAATCTTGCATGGACCGATTTTCTTGTATTTTAACTTGTTGTAGGTGCCCTTAGGAAATCGTTCCCGGCGCAGGTGCGTAAGTACTTCATCTCCAACATCGAACTGTACCTCTCGTCGCTTTGTGTCTGCGTGCTATTTGTATTTCTGCGTGCTATCCTGTAATCTCAACTTAACCTTTTCATGAAGTTCACTCATGGCTTCAGCAAAATCCTCCCCATCTGCACTTCTCCGTTCTAGTTGTCCCAAATCTCGTAGTTCATGTACCCCTCGAGGATGCATTCCATACAAAATCTGAAATGGGCTAAATCCAGTGCTTCGATTGGGCGAATCGTTATATGCAAATTCTGCCTGGCAAAGAGCTCGATCCCATAATCGTGAATTTTCTCCTGTCAAACTTCGTAATAAATTGCCCAAACTCCTATTCACCACCTCTATCTATCCATCAGTCTGCGGGTGATACGCAGAACTGAAGTTTGATTGAGTGCCCAACCTTTTCCACAGGGTGCGCCAAAAATGTCCTGTGAATTTCACATCTCTGTCTGAAACAATAGTCCTAGGTAAGCCATCTAATCTAACAACTTTCGTGAAACACAGGTGTGCCACATTCGTGGCGTCACTAGTTTTCCGGCAAGGAATAAAATGAGCCATTTTTGAGAACCTGTCCACCACCACCATCACTGAATCATATCCCCGTTGCGTTCTAGGTAATCCTAGGACAAAATCAATGCTGACTGAATCCCACGGTCTACTTGGAACTGGTAGGGGTGTGTATAATCCAGTATTCTGGCTGTGTCCTTTCGCCAGTTGGAAGACTTTGCATATGGTTACATATCTCTGTACATCCTGGTTCATTTTTGGCCAGTAATAAAAATGTCCTAGCTGTTCCAACGTTTTATCGACGCCAAAATGTCCTGCTAATCCGCCACTGTGTTTCTCTTTTACTAAATTTTCCCTCATCGAACAATCCGGAATACATAGCTGTCCACCTCGAAATAATAATCCTTCCTGTAAATTAAAATCTAGCCATGGGCATTCCTTAAGACAGGATTTTGGCATGCTTCAAAAGCTTCCTTGAAATCCGCGTCCATCTGGTACAAATCCTTCAAATA